>PVKM010053192.1:0-10081 GCA_004027735.1 Carollia perspicillata | reverse complement strand
TCTGTTGTGTTTGGCTCAGTTCCCCTCTCTCTCATCACATCACTGCAAGCAAGGTACTTCTAATAACACCTTGTGATTACCTACTCAGAGACAGTCAGACAACTTTTATTTGGTGACAATGCGAACATACTGTGTAATAAATGAGAGATTCCTCTTCTTCTGCCAGAAAACCTGGCTAAAGCCAATGACCTAGAGCTAAGCACACTAAACATATATGGACCTGTTCAGCCCACATTCTGCAAAATGGTATCTTTGTATCATTATGACTTGACTTTTCTATCGGCTTTGTTGATTAGGGCCAACTATAGTACGTATATAGAATAGAAGTTCCACAACCAAGTATAAAGAAACCCATTGGCTTACATTTTCCCTCAATGAAACAAGGTGCCAAAAGTTCCCAAATGACCAGTGTGGCCAGGACCAGGTATCTGGTCAGACCCATGAAGCCGATGGATATTGGAAGACAGACAAAGAAGGATCCACAGAGCCAAAGCACCCAGAAAGCAGACCTAAGACAGAGTCTTGTGAGGAGGAGTGGGTCTCAGAGTATCAAGTTGGTTAACATCATTCATTGTTGGAACAGGGGATGAAATAAAGTCTAAATGGTCTGGCGCTGGTGCCTGAGAGACAAGACAGCAGTTTTCAGGGAACGGCTGCTGAGCTGCAAAGTTGGGGCCCATGCGTAGGAATAAGAACCAGACAATGACAAAAGCTGGACCCCAAAACTGAAATCCAGGCCTGGGGACTTGAGGGCCACCAGGCCCAGAGCTGGACCCACAGAAAGAATGCTGGAAGGCTGTGTGTGAGCACTGTGGAGTACACCCCCAGTAGTCCTCCAGGCCCCCAACAACGCACAACCCTGAGACAGACCAGACAGGCTGGGGCTGAGCAGACCCGGGAGGGCTTAGTGGGAATGACTTCTGGGTTTTTAGGTGAATAGGATGTGAAAGTACAGACAGGCCGTCCAAGTACAGCCATGCTTTGAACACCACATCTGATCAAAGGGGCCCCTTTTCAGAAATCCTACTTTTCTGTAAATGTATAAATCCTTTGAAGACTATACAACTTTTCAGATTTTGCTGCTTCCAGGCGGAAACATACCTTGAACCTTTTCTCTGTTTCTCCACCTGGTCAGAATGCTGGCAGAGACAGTGCAAAGGGAAGCTGTGCAGTCTAGGAAGTTTGTCTTCGGTCTTAGTCTCCCATTTATGCAGCAATTTCTCTTTTCTAGTAGAGATATTAACAATCCTTATTGCTTTATTCTCCCCTAAAACTGGGTAAGATTTAAAAGCCAGCTATTTATCCTTTTGATTAAATAACTGATTTTAATCTAAAGTTTAGCCCAGCCATGTAACCTTAAATAAGCAGCTTCATTTTAGATAGACCATTCGGTTCTAATTGCGTAAAGACATGAATTTTACCCACCAGGTAAAGGGGAAGTGGGAAGAGCCCTGTGAGTCAGTAGCAGTTGAAGTTGGTTTGAGGTGGGGGAGGGGTGGCGGCACACTAACACTCCAGTAACCTTGCCCTGAATGTGAACTTGGCGCTTGTAAGTTATGTGACAGAAGGGAGAAGATATTCTTTCTCAAAGAGAGCCCACGAGTGACCAGGCAGACTACTTAGGTGCTACAATCAGATTCTTAAAAGTTAAAGGCCTGGAGAAAGCCTCGGCCTATGGAAGTTGAAAGATTTTTTTTTTTATCAGAATACTAAAGAACTCCAAAAATATGGGAATACTCAAATGATTGTATGTCTCTACTCAGGAAGCATGAATACCACATATGATCTAGTCCACAGGACATCACTTCAGTTATAAGCTGTGGATTCTATTTATAAGTAAATGGCCGGTTCCCGCAACAATCGTGGTTGATGAGTGAGTAATCTAATTCAGTTGTCATGGCAGAGAGTCAGGGCTTTGAAAAGTATAGTCATTTTTAACCTTTGCATTGTTTATTGTTATGCACCTGACAATGGGTTTAATTTTTAGATATTTAGGCCTTTTCCTTATGTATCGTTTACCCTGAAGGCAGTCATTTCCGATGGTGTTTGGAATTCCACATCTTAATTCTTCTCCAAGAACAATGGAAATAAACAATCCATTTTCGGTCTTTCCCTGTTTCCTTCCTAAATAAGGCCTTTTCACTAACGCTGGCGCTTGCTGGCCCGTGACTCCGGGCTCCACCCCACTGGATGTCTTTCTCATCTACAGCAGCCTGGAAGGCAACCGAGTTTTCATTCTTGTGTTATTCTAGAGAGGAAAGGTTTAATGTCTTGCTTTAAATTCACTCCCCACTTTTCCCCTACCCTCTCCCAGCACACTCACTTCCAATTGGGTAGCTTGTGGCTTTGAAGTTCTTAAGCTAAAACATAATGTCAAAATAAGCATTATTTCACCCTTCAGGATGTTTGTTATTGTTGTTGTTGTTGCTTTAAATTTACAACTGGTTTTATTTCTAAGCAATCATGCATGTGCTGGGTTTCTTGACAAGGGAAAAAAGTCTATGATTGTCTTTCAATATAATAAAATCCTTATGGGTCGTCATCTAACAATTAATGATGTTGACACAACATTAATTTTTGTAGGCGAGTAATAACATTTGTGAATTTTCATTTTTAAATTTTCTCATCATACTTTTGAATCAATAGTTTTTTCCAGTCCTAAGCAGGCCTAAGTCCTGGGCCTGTCTTGCCCCTGGATAAAACACAGGCCTGCCTGCCACCAAGCATTGGTAACGGGACCGGTGGAGGCCCTGGCAAGAAACAGAAAGGAAAATGCCTAGAATACTTCAAATAAACTGCCACCGTGAGACTTCCAACGTCTCCTCTTTGAGTTTCTATCTCCTTATTGTTATTTACCGAACCACGGAGTCCACATCTCACTTCTGACAGGAGCTCCAGGGTCTGACCAGAGACACCGTTCCAAGCTCTCTTTAGGGCACCGATCAGTTAAATGTGTTTAGTGTTTCTGTCTATAGAGACATCGTAAATGATTTTATATTGTTAAAGATCTTTATCAACTAGAAAAATAAATTCCAGATGCCCCTTTTTTCTTGTCATTATTTCCCCAAATGAATTGTTAAATACACATTAGAACTTTTGTAAAATATGTGAAAGTGTATATTTATTGGCTGTAGATTAACTTTTAAGTTGAATCTAGGAATGTGTACATTTTCAAAATAATTATAGTTTTACATGAAAATTTAACTGAGTTCACTTTGAAAAATTCCTTAGTGTTTGCTTGATATTCTATCTTCAGAGGCTATTGTTCTGATGACAAATTATATTAAATCAACAAGGAGTGTATTCTCTTTTTTGGTATCAGGGATTTCCTCTTTAACACCTTTTCTTAAACTTATCATTGATCCTGCCACAGACATTTATTAAAACTGAAAACACACACAGATCTAATTTCTTTCTGAGTGTGACATGTGACCTGTGCCATTTTGACTGGCTTTCTTGTTCTCAAGAGTTATTTTTTGCTCAGCTTTGCTCAGAGTATTGTATTTTATCACTAGCCAACTTAGGTTGTCATACTGAAGCAATATTTTTTTCTGAAGGGATATTTTAAATGCCACTTTTAAACTGACAAAGCTGGTGAGCCCAGAAAATAAAATTAGTGCTAAGAGCAAACAGATGTCTGCTCTGGGTGAGAGCTTTTCTCTAGAGACAACTGAACTAGATAACAGCCCCAAGCGGCCAGAGTTTGCCATGGTGGCCACGACCATCGGAGAAAGTGAAATAAACGTACATGAGTCAGACAGTGAACTTTGAATATGTGACGTTCACTTTGGTTCTGACATGCGGTGCTCATTTTAAATGCCTGCTCTAGTCACCTTGAGCTTGTACCTGGCCCTCTCCCTAGGTAGATAGTCATGCCCATTCATCTGACGGTTAGCAGTGACGTTAACACAACCAAATCACTCATCTCTGGCAAACTCTTGTGTTCATCTAGTTCGCCACATGCGTGGTGTTTGTGATTTACTGAGCACCTTTTATCAGAACTTTGTAGCTTGTAGAGGCAGTGTGTCACCCCTCAGAAGGGTTACACTTCACTCATGCACACTAACCAGCACCAGTTCCCCGAGGAATGTGCTCTCAGCATCTGACCAAACTGGACTGTGACTGTATTTTCTCATCAGCAAAAGTGAGTGTCCATTTCTCCTCTCCTTTCCTGAGCTTCTCAATGTCAAGTCCTTCCCTCCTGTAGAATATACATGGGGGATGTTCAGACAGGAGAGGTGAAGAAGCATTACTTAACACAATTAAATATTGTAAATATGGTTTCTACTCCTTAGCATCATGTATCCTGAAACAGAAAAGCCAATGTCATTTCACAGAGCACATTCTTAAGGAATGTTCGTACAGCATTCTATATGACTTTATATTTGAGATATTTTGTCTAATTTTTTTCCCCAGTGAAAACTAGTCAAATGAGGACTAACAAAAGTTACACTTCATTGTTTTAGAGGATGCTATACCTTTCATAACCTCCTCTGGCCCAAAGGGCTTTTGGAGTTCGCAGTAAGTAGTCTGTCAGGTTAGTCCCTTTGCAGTCCATTAAATCCTCAGGGGGCTCATTCTGTTTAATAGATCATTATACACACATGTTTTATCTTCATTCTCCCTTTGTGTCATAACAATCTTTTCACCTTTGAATTCATTCATTTTTTATTCATGCAAAAGCTCTTGTAAATGATACAAAGAAATATTAGGGTGCTATACACCATGAAAGCATCAAGTTGGGCAGAAAAGATATGAATGCACCAATGAATGCACCAAAGAAATGAAGATAAAATAATAACTAAGGAATGTCAACAAGTGGTGTAGTCGAAAACCACCTTGAGGAGAGAGAGAAGAGAGAGATCCATTTAAGAAATAAATGAATTCCCCATGAGCCCAGGGAGCTGATTAGTGGGGCCATCAAACTAAGAAGTGGTAGCACACAGGAAAAGGGAAACCCTGAGGGAGGTACCGCCTGAGACAGGTGTTTCCATACGTATCTACTGTGCTACACCTACCATGCCTAGTGTGCATGTAGTGTTTCTTTTTCATCGGTTATATTAATAGAACACATAATTCAATCGCGGTACTGTGCCAGGTGCTAGGGATATGAAGCTGGGGAGATGTGATCTGTGCCATGTGGAATTGACTATCTAGGGGATGTGTAGTTTCACTGGGTTTGAGACGTCCTTAAGTCAAATTTCCAACAGGAAGTTTTGTTTTTTCTCCTTGTTCATCTATTCAACAAACATTTCCTAAAGGTCTACTTCATTTTGGACATTCGCAAAGGCACCAGAGTGAAAGCAGGCCATGCGCTATTTTTAAGGCCCTGTATTCTGCTGGGACTTGGAGAGATAGCTAACAAATAATTGAATAAATAGTGTGTCAGGTCAGATGAATTCTACAGGAACACCAGAGGCAGATAACATTGTGGGAGAGTGGGGAAGCTATCTGTGCATGGGAAGGTCAAGGAAGGTCTCCCTGACAAGATGCTTGAGAGGACCACAGGAGAAAGAGAAGGAAAGGTCGTGTGGCTCTTTTAGGGAAAAGCATCTCAGAGAGAAGAAGTAAGAGTAGCAAAAGCCAAGTTGGCAAACTGTTTGTTCAGAAACAGCAAAGAGGTTAGCTTGGGTAGAGAGGGGTTAGCTAGGAGGGAAGTGGTAGAGATGACTCAGAGAAAAAGGTGAGAAGGGGGTCAAGTCACCAAATCCCATCAGGCAGCAGAGACAGACAGCCTCGTGTGAAATCCTGGCAGGGCTGCTTCCTAGCTGGGCTCTCAGATGAGTTACCTACATGCTTTGAACTCCTGTTCCCTTACCTCATAAAGTGGGGTAATAAGGCCTTCTTCCTGGTTATTATGAGAATTAAATGAACAAATGCACCTTGCTCTAAAACACTTAGAATCACTCCACACAGAGTAAATACTGAATAAATAAATATTATCCATCATTACCTATCACAATAACTGATGGGCCATGAATTTCTGTCATTGTCCCCATTTGTATGTCCCTGTCATCCCTCAGGCTGGATTGTGTAAAATAGCTTTCCTTCTAGGTCAGTTTATTTTCCACCAAGTCATTCTCTCTCTCTCTCTCTCTCTCTCTCTCTCTCTCTCTCTCTCTCTTAAACACTGCTATCACCATCATGCCATTTATGACTTCTTTTTTCCTTCTTCAGCCTTTTTTTTTTAAGTTTATTTTTAGAGAGAGGGGGAGGGAGGGAGAAAGACAGGGAAAGAAACATCAATGTGTGGTTGCCTCTCACCCACGTGGCCCCCACTGGGGACCTAGCCTGCAACTCAGGCATGTGCCCTGACTGGGAATGGAACCAGCGACCCTTTGGTTCGCTGTCCGTGATCAATCCACTGAGCTACACCAGCCAGGGCTCTTTTATGACTTCTTATAAACTGCTCCAAACATGGAGTTCTGAAAGCCTCTCCTGACTTTGCAGTTGAGCCCATCTGTTCAGTCTCCCTGGTCTTTCTGCTCGCTCACCTGTCAATGCCTATGTCTCCGAGTCCATGCAAGTCATCGGAGCCCAGGTTTGGATCACTACACACCTGAACCTGCCCTTGTCACACCTCCTGGACCCTACTTCCATTTCTAGGTCTGCTCCTTTCTCAAGAGATCCATCCAGAAACTACTTATCTTCTCCTTTCCTTTTTAATCAATCCCCTATCATTGGATAAATTTGGTTTTCACATTTTGCTGCTATTTGAATTAATTGCTATTGTGATAAGTGTAAATGTAGAGCACATCATAGTGTTTAAATGAAAACTTTTCAGATCGAAAAAAAAGACTTCTATGGGGAAGGGAGTGGGAAGATCGAGAGTCTCAGCTGGCAGAAATATTTACGCCTTTCATAGTTTATGAATACCCAAATGCTTTTGTGATGGTGCATTCTTAGTAGATGCAACATGAAAACAGATAAACTGTCAAACAGAAATCAGCAGCTTCTCAGAGCTTGTGCCAGGAAGAGATCATTTTATAATATAAAACATATTATCTTTAATAAAAACAGAAAGCAAATATGTAACAATTACTCTCATAGCGTTTTTGCCCTTGTGTCATTTTGACATTACTCCAGTTTGGTTACAGTAATACTTTTTGTTTTGGCATTCCTGGAATCTTTAAAGGAGAAATTCTTTCCAAAGAAGTCCAGAAAATTAAAACAAAATTTCAAACTGTGATCTCAAAGTTTTGCCTCATGAAATACAATTTGCAGATTTTTTGGCATCTTGTGCTATTTATTGCATATATAACACGTATATACACATACGGGCTTGAGTGATTTTCAAAGTATCCTTATTTCTAATTTTCTCATTTGAAAAATGTTCTTTAAATGAGAAAGGGGTGGGGGAGAGAGGGACAGAGGGAGGGAAGGAAGAAGGGAGAGAGAGGGAGTGTGTGTTAGAGAGTGTTAACCTCGTGTTAACTTGATTCCAAGATCTCAGGCAAAGGCCTGATTAACTGGGCTTGAATCTAGTGTTGTCTCCGGGAACCCTGGCCAAGGAGGCATAGCCAGGTAAAAACCCAACTCCGTAGACACATAGTTGGAAAAGGGGAAGAAAAATGCCCAAAGAAAGATGATGATAGTTTTAGAAGAAAAGAAAGGTGCTAGGCAGATCATACATGATAAATTAAATGCATTTCTGGCAAAACCCACTGCTTCTATTATTTATCCACCAGACCAAGAACAAGAAAGAAAGGCATACTGTGGCATGGGTATGCTTAACAGATTTTATCCTTAGTAACAAACATAATGCAAGACAAAAAGAGAATAGGATTTATCCAAACATAAACCAAAAAATTACTTTTCTGAAAAAAGATTTGTAAATAATTACTTATTTAATTATCAAGAGCAATTCATGGTCAGAAAAACTTTCTATAATACAAAATAATAATAAATACAATAAAAATATAACCTTTTTCTAATTTAGGCTTCAGTTTCTCTCCCCAGAAGAAACAGCTCAGCCACTTCTAATGCAGTCTTCCAGAAACATTTCATGGATGTATTGCATAAGCAATCATATAAATGACTTCCCATATGTGTTTGTATGTATTAGATGCATGCGTACATGTATGTATAGTCCTATTTTTACCCAAGTGGTAGCATGGCATTCATACTCATTCACACTGCTACGTGGATACATCATAATTAATTTTTCCATATTGGTGAAACCTCTAGGTTTCTTTTTCAGAATTGCAAATAGTCATGTCTCCATATCTTTGCAAATGTAGTTTTCTGATAAATTCCTGGATATAGAATTGCTGGCTCAAGACTATTGATCATAGCTTAACTATCAAATTGTGCCCCTTGAAAGGGTATCACCACTTACACTCCTGCTAACCAAACGTGGGACCGCTAATTTCCACGCAGACTCATCAGCACTGTGTAGCATCAATTTTCCTTTATCTCCGGCAACCAGTTGAACATATTTCACAACTGTATGGCTCTATTTATTCACCTTGTCAATCACCACAATCAGTGATTTCCTCTTAGGAACACAATCGCCGTTTCTGTAGCATGGATGTCTTCCATTGTGAATATTAACTTTTCCTCATTTCCATGAAATGAAAAATTTGTCTCATTCTTCTGCATGTTACCCTCAATTATGAGGAACAGGGGAAAAGAACCTGGCTTAGGCCATTGACAAAGGAGTTATGTTAATACCACCTGACACCCCAACCAAAAAAGGCAAATGGTCCTTAAATTAACTCTGTGCCTTTGAGACTTAATTAGTTCTCCTGGTTGCAGTAAAAACTCAAAATGGCGGTCCTGCAGGGGGATTGCGCTAAAACACTGTACAAGTGAGATTTGTCTTTTGGATGTGACTTCGGGGGAAAAAGTTGAGTTTCCTGATTTCAAATGGCAAACTCTGTTATTACATACTTTGTAATTTCAAAGAGCATCTGTCATCACACAAAGACAAATATATTTCCCAAAGAAAACATCTGGTACTTTTTAAAACAAGCCTCAGGCCAGCTCTGCACAAGGAATGGAAAATGTGCTATAGATAGAGTGTTATTTCATGTTGCTTTTCATTTAATCAGTGAGTGTGGAATGTTTGCATTAAATTAAGCATCTCAAAAATCAGCTCTCTTCAAGGGCTTGGAGAAATTTAGAGGGTCTTTTGTAAAAAAACATATGTTTCTCCACATAGTAATAAATAATGTGGACATTAGGTTATGGTAGTCCTCTGAAGAAGAAATTATTTGTTGAGATAACATGTGTTAGGGGTGGGGGGCGCCTAATGCTTGGTGACTTGTATTTTTCCTCTGTGATGGTTTGTGTTAAATGCGTAACACTATTCTTCATGAAAAATGTCCTAGTCCGACAGGTATCGATATGGACTCTGACAAGGCTCTAGCAGTCTTGTCACCTCATGCACATTTAAAAAGTCAAATAACATATGGGGACAATTCAGAGAGATAGGTTAATTCAGAGGAATCTCTTTTACAATTGAAGGCACAGCCCAGGCTGGGATCCAGAATTTTTGTTGTTGTTGTCGTCATTTTTCTACAAGGGCTCTGCAGGTGCAGGGTAGAAAATCTTTGAGCATTCATCATGTTTTGCTGGCTCACTCAGAACTAATAGACGGGACAGAGCACACGGCTGGCATCTGAGATAAGACACATTGCTAACAGTGAAGTGAGTCCTCGCTGTGGAACTGAAAATTAGGGCAACGCTGCCACTTTATCAGACATCTCAGGTCAGCAAGTCTCAGGGAAAGAGAGGCTAAAGAGGTGGCAGTCAGTGTCTGGCCCGCAGTGCCAAATTCAGAGGGCAAAGGGCCAAGTTCGGACTGGTATGTCCAGCGTCATTTGTGCAGTGTTGCGAAGACATCTGATAGTGTAATATGATCCTGTGCATGACATTATTTCACATGATTTCTTGTCTATGATATGTCCCAACTTAAGGTAATTTATACATTGAATAAATATGTTCCCTGAATTTAGAAATCATCAGAACTAACCATAGTCAGCCTCAGTGGGAGGGTGGGGAAGGCTGCTTCCAGCTTCCCTAGAAGAGTCGTCATTTCTTGGTGTAGAGGCGGGAGGTTAGACTCTAACTTCTTTTT
>PVKM010053191.1:0-10087 GCA_004027735.1 Carollia perspicillata | reverse complement strand
GAGGGAGAGAGGGAGAGAGAAGAAAAGAAAATAAACAAGCAGAAAGTAGCTAAAAAGAAGCAGCTACAAATTCAGGAAAGCTGGACGCAGCAAGTTTGTATCATTGAAACCCTGATGAGTGCCAGAAAGAGCGAGTCTTAACTTTAGGTGCTAAGCTGAGAGTGGACTACTGCTTTAATGGCAGTGTAGCTACAGGCAGAGAGATGGCTTTGATGAATTAATTTGCTTTAACATGGTAAATGTGTTCTTTCACTGCTCCTAGTTCACTGCTTCGGTCATCTGTGGGGCACCTGCTGTTAAAGAATAGACAAGAAGTATGTGGGGTGTGTAAGAGAGGACCATAAGGATGCCAGGAAGGTCTTTTTTTTTTAAAAAAAAAAAAAAAACCATTTAACTTCTAGAAGATAGGCTTAACCGTTTTAAAGTTCTGGGTCCTGGAAGAACCTCTATTGCTGGAAACCTACACCCAAAAGTCCAATTCATTAGTCTTGGTGTGAAAAATAAAAACCATTCTGTTCTGTTTCGTTAGGTTGGTCAAATACGCTAGCGCTAGACGTCAGGTTCAGAGACATGACGAAAAGTCAGGAAACAGCGCTTGCTCCGTTTTTAGAATTAATGCCCCCAAATTAAAACTGTTCTAGTTGAACAGAGTGCATTCTCCTCTGTTTTAGATTCAATTGACCTAAGGAAAGCAAAGGAATATAATCAGAGACTGAATGAGGAAATTCTGGCTTTAAGGACTCGGGTTCGATCACTTGACTCAGAAAAAAAAGTGCTTGGGGAAGTGGTAAGTTGTTTAATTTAGTTTGTTCTTAGAATTATTTTAAATGTGTGTAGAATAACAGCCCAGCAGAAGAGCAATAAAGATACACACCACCTACTGGTCATTACTGAGGATGAATATAGGCAGTAGGATCCCAGGAAAATGCCATGCCTTGACTTGAATGCATGCTGTCGTATTTGTGTTCTGTGCATCGTAACTACCTATGCCAAACAGTAATCTCATCGCTATTGTGTGACTTTATGATCTCTTCTTTTTAATAGGGATGTAGATAATAGTTTACACTCAACACATTTACCAAATAGGAATTATGACTCTATTATACTGGATATGTTTGAGATTATTAATACTACACCCTTAGTTGTGTTACATTTTTTAACCACTTCTCCTTAGCAATGAATTGATTTTTAATGTGTGCTTCCAAGTTCTGGGTATATTATATATCCCTTCAATTTTAGTTTATATTAATTTTACAATTGTATCTCTATGTCTGTAACACAGTGCCTGGCACATATACCAGGTGCTCAAAAAATGTTGTTGTGAGAATGAATCACTAGCCATTAGGATGGCTATTATTAAAACAACAGAAAATAACAGATGTTGATGATGATGTGGAAACATTGAAACCCTTGTGTACTGGTGGGAATGTAAAATGGTACAGCCACCGTCGAAAACAGTATGGCAATTTCTTTAAAAAGTAAACACAGAACCACCATATAATCCAGCAATTCTGCTTCTGAATGTATACCCAAAAGAACTGAAAAGGGGGCATTAACAGATACTTCCATACTCATGTTCATAGCAGTATTATTCACAATTGCCAAAAGGTTGAAGCAACCCAAGTATTTATTGACAGCTGAATGGATAAAAATACAATGGAATGTTATTCAGCCTGAAAAAGGAAGGAAACTCTGACATATGCTACACCATGTATGAAACTTGAAGACAGTATGCTAATAATTGTAATAAGCAAGCCCCCCAAAAGGCAAATAGTGTGTGATGTCACTTATAAGAGGTACCTAGCGTAGTCAAAACAGAATGGTGGTTGCCAGGGACTGTGGAAAGGGCAGAATACGGGATTACTGGTTAATGGGTATAGAGTTTCAGTTTTGCAAGATGAATAAAAATCCGAAGACGAATGGTGGTGCTGGTTGCAGGATAATGTGAATGTGCTTAATGCTAATGCGCTGTACACTTAAAAAGGGTTAACATGGTGAATTTCGTGTTGTGTCTATTTTATCAAAATTTAAAACTGTAATCATTAGGGAGAATGAATAAACAAAGACTGTTCAAGGTGTCTTTGTAAATGTAAATACCTAATGCTGATATATACTTATGTCTGATATACTTGTATACATGTATACATGGGAGATAAACTTCAGAAACAGTATACTGTGAACAGTGTTACTTCTGGAAAGGGGAAAGGGATTATTGGGGTAAGGTTATATGAAGGAAAATAGCACTTTTTACTCTTTATGCCTATGTGTTGTTTGAATTTCTTTTACACAAAGAATGTGTTGATGTATTTCTTGTGTATTTTGAAAACAAAACTAGTCCCCCACCCTTCCAACTTTAGTATGTAAAATGCTTTTGTATTTAAGGTCGAAAGGCTTAAAGGAGAGATTCGTGAATCTCAAGAGAGTAAGCAACTTGGAAACCACTCCACTGGGGAAACCGTGGGTGCTGACCAGAAAGTACAGGTATTTTAAAGTTCTATTCCTTCTGATTTCCAATTTTTAAGGGAGTCACAGATTTACAGAGTACATCAGAGCAATTGGTGCTGATCACTTACTGCTCTCTTTTTGCCTGTCTTTTTCTATGGCTCAGCCATTAGAGTTGAGGAAGAAATTAAGGTACAGAGGCTGTATTTCTGCTCAGTTCTTCCCCACAGGGAATAATTAATATGAAGAATATGATGGGCTTTCTCTTTAAAGAAAAGAAGAATTTTACAAAGATGCAACCAACTGGGGTATCTTTAATCATCAATATGGAGTTGATTTGTAGAATCAACAAGTGGTGGGGGCGTGGGTAATTGGTTCGTGGCTTCGGTGTGTACTGTGTCTAGCATGATCAGCCTCTGAAATAGTGGTCAAAGTGATCAATGATCAAACACAAGACAAACTGGAGCAAGAGGCGATGTGTTTCCACAGGGCTATTTCACACATTCAGGTAAAGGAGCTACACCGCTCTCGGGGGCAGCCTTTCCTCTCACGTACTTAATATGAGCGACATCCCGTGCTACTGAGGCATCGCATTCACTGAATTTGTTTTTATTGTAACTCTCTGGGTCCTATATTCCAGACCTTTTAGGTATCAGGGAAACTATAGCCACAGGATTTCTTGACTTCAGCCCAGGAACTAGTAGCCTTCCTGTCTCCCAAAACCCTCTGGTAGGTAAATAACTCATTTTTGTAGAAAAGAAGGGAGGGCGGGAGGGAAAGAGAGAAACAAAGAAGGAATTTCCAGGCAGGACTTTAGTAACTTTTATCAAAATTATTCTCAAAGAATCCAGTGTTGCTCTAATTTAAAGCAAGTTGATTTATTAGTAACTACTTTTATTAGTTTTTTACTTATCCTCCTATATTTATGTATTTAAACATAAGCTATTTGAATATCTATTCAGATTTTCTTCTTTCTCTTCTTTTTTTTTTTCACTAAAATGCTCCTGGAGATTCTTCCATATCATACAAAGAGATCTTCCTCATCCTGTAGGGCAGTCTAGCATTCTGTTGTGTGATGCACTACAATTTATTTAACCAGTCTCGGGTTGATGGACACTTGGGTTGTTTCTAGTCCTTTGCACATAGTATATGTCAGTATTTCTATAGGATAGAATCATAGAAATGAGACTGTGGGGTTAGATGTTAGTGCATTTGTAATTTGGGTAAATACTATTTGCCAGATACTATTGTGTGGAAATTGTATTTTTTTTCCTCTCCCATCAGCAATGTATGAGAAAACTAGTTTCCTAAAAAATTCATCAACTGAATGTATTGTCAACTTTTGTATTACCACTAAATGATAGATGAGAATGAGTGTCTCATTGCAGTTTTAATCTTTATTTATCTATTTATAGTAGATTGAACATTTTCATATGTTTAAAAGTTTTTTGTATGTTTTTTTATAAAATTTATTGAAATATTTACTACAATATAAGCATACATATTTAAAAGTTGAGTTTAATAAGCTTTGACAAATACATCCATTTGTATAATCACAACCATTGCAATCAAGAAAGAAAACAGCCCTGACTAGTGTAGCTCACTTGGTTGGGCATCATCCCACAAAACTGAAGGTCTCTGGTTTGATTTCAGTCAGGGCATATGCCTAGTTTGTAGGTTCGGTCCCTAGTCAGGGCGTGTGAGAGAGGCAACTGATCTGATCGACGTTTTTCTCTCCTATCAATGTTTCTCTCCCCCTCTTCCTCCCTTTCTTCCCCTCTCTCTAAAAAAGAAATAATAATAATAAATAAATAAACATTTTTTAAAGAAAGAAAGAAAACATATTCATTAGCCTAAAAATTTCCTTCCCCCTTTGCTATCAATACCCCCAACTTCACCATTTTCTATTATCAGACCTTTCTAGAATTTCAAACACATAGAATCATCTCATGTATATTCTTTTACGTTTGGCTTCTTTCACTTGTAATGCTTTTGAGATTTATCCATGTTGTTTCCTGTATCAGTAGGTCATTTCTTATATTGTTGAGCAGTATTCCTATATGTGGATATACTATACATTGTTTATCCACCATTGGCTGATAGACGATCAGGTCGTTTCCATCTTTTGACTGCTATGAATAAAGCTGCATCTAGTATTCACATATCAGTTTTTTACCCATCTTGGATGAATACCTAGCTGTGGAATTAACCCAGTCATAGAGTAAGTGTCTGTTCAATTGTGTAAGAAACTTCCAGACTGGTTTTCAAATAAGTTGTACTGTTTTACATTCCTACCAACAATAGTATGGAACTTTTAGTTCCTCCTTATCTTCACCAACATTGTTATTATCCATCTTTTAAATTCTAGCAAACATGTAGTGGTATCTCTTTGTTTTTTAATTTGATTTTCAACACTAATGACAATGAGTATGTTTTGATGTGCCCATTTGGCCATTTGTGTACATTCTTTTGTGAAACATCTGTTCACATGTTTTATTCATTTTTAATTGTTATATGTATGACATTGTTGTTCTTTATATTGAGTTGTTGGAATGCTTTACATATTTTGGATACCAGTCCTTCATTAGATACACATATTTCAAATATTTTCTCTTAGTATATCATTTTTTTTATTATTGTTCAAGTACAGTTGTCTACATTTTCACCCCACTTCGGGCCCCCACCCGCCCATACCTGTCTCCCCACCTCAAACCTACCCCCTTTGGCTTTGTCCATGTGTCCTTTATACATGTTCCAAGATGGCCCTTCCCCTGTTATTCCCCATTATCCCTCTCTCCCCTCCCCTCTGGTTAGTCAGTTTGTTCTTTAATTCAATGTTTCTGGTTATATTTTACTTTCTTGTACAGGGTTTTATGAAGAGTGGTTGTTTTGAAGATTTGATGGAGACAGATTCATCACTCTTTTATAATATTATGATAGGACACAAAAGCCTATCTCAGAAATCTTTGTCTACAGCAAGGTCACAAAATACTTTTCCTATCCTCTAAAGGCTTTTTAGTGTCTACATGTAGGTTTAAGATCCAGTGAGTTATAATTTTTATATATGCTGTAAGGTAAATACTGAGATTCATTTGTCTCCAAATATGTACCTGGTTTTTCCAGAATCACTCATTGAAAAGACAAGTAGTTCCTTATTGAATTGCTTTGGCAACTTTATTAAAAATTGATTATGCAAGTCTATTTCTGAAGTCTATTCTGTTCCATTTATCTATACATTTGTTCTTAGGATGATACTGTGCTGTCATTTTAAGTCTTAAAGTCAGAAAGAAAATGTCTCCTTTGTTTTTCTTTTTCAAAGTTTTCTTGGCTGTTCTAGGTCTTCAGCACTTCCATATGTGTTTTAGAATCAGCTTCTCAACTTTGATGAACATGTCTACTAGAATTTTGATTGGGACTGCACTGAATTTTTAGATCAATTTAGGGAAATTTTACATGTTATCAATATTGAGTCATCCAATGTGTAAACATGACCTGACTTTCCCTTTATTTGGGTCTTTAGTTTATACCAGCAGTGTTTTATAGTTTTCAGCACACAGGTCTTACATATATTTGATTAAATTTATGTTTAAAAATTAAAATATAATTTGCACACTATAAAATTCACCTTTTTAAAGTATACAGTTCAGTGATTTTTAGTATAAAAAATTACACACAGTTGTGCAATTCTAGAATATTTATCTTATTCTAGAGTATTTTCATCACCCTAAAAAGACACCTCATACCATTAGTAGCCATTTCCCATTCCCCAGACCCCCAGCTTCTTGGCAGCCACTAACCTTTCTGACTCAATGAATTTACCCATCCTGGACACTTCATATAAATGGAGTCATACAGTATATGCCTTTTTCATCTGGCTTCTTTCACTTAGCATAACAACACAACCATATTGTAGCATGAATCAGTACTTTATCTCTTTCTGTGGCAGAATAATATTGTTATGTTAATACATACCACTTTTTGCTTTTCCATTCATCAATTGATAGACATTTGGCAGTTTTCACTTTGTGGCTATTATGAGTAATGCTGCTGTGGACATTCAGGTGCAAACTTTTGTGTGGACACATTTTCATTTCTCTTGAGTATGTACCTAGAAGTGGAAAATTGGGTGATATGTTAACTCTATCTTTAAACTTTTGAAAAACTGCCAGGCTATTTTCCATAGGAGTTGTACCATTTAACATTCCTATCAGCAGTATGAGATTTCCAGTTCCTCCATACCTTCACCAACACATGTTCTATCTTTTTTTATTATAGCCATTCTCTTGTGTGTGAAGTACTGTCTTAGTGTAGTTTTGATTTGCATTTCCTGAATAACTAGTGGTACTGAACATCTTTTCATGTGTTTATTGACCACTTATATATCTTCTTTGGAAAATGTCTTCCAAATTCTTTGCAAATTTTTATGGGAGTTTTGTCTTTTTATTGTTGAGGTGCAAGAGCTCTTTATACATTCTGTTTATTAGTCTCTGTTATAAACTAAATTGTGGTCCCCATAAATATGTTAAGGTCCTAACCGCCACCCCCCCCCCCGCAGTGCCTGCAAATATGACCTAACTTGAAAATAGACTCTTTGCGAGTGCAATCAAGTTAGAACAAGGTCATTAGGATGCACTCCTAATGACCAGTGTACTTATAAGTGTAGAGAACAAAGAAAACATTCATAAGTAGTTAGTGTTAAGAAAATTAGCTTAGGAAAGCCAAAACCGCTAGCCGTGCTAATCTTTAGACTTGTGCACCAGGAAGATAAGAGAGGCAGGGTGAACAGAACGACCTAGCAGATAGCCAACTGGCCAGTTGCCCCAGCCTTCTGATCACGAGCCTCTCCGACCAATTGCTAAAGAAAGCACAGGCCTAGCGTGGGTAGTCCAGCCAACCACAGGACTGTCCACGCGCTGAACATGCAGTCCGGCTGCCAATAGCTTCCATAAAAACCCTAGCTGTGAGCGTTAGCGGCGCGACTCTCATTTGCAGCTCTAAGGAGCACTGTGTCTCCGGACACATTCGGAGAGTTCGCCCCTGCGCAGGTAAAGCTTTGGCCAATAAAGTAACATCTTCGAAACCCTGAAAGTCTCCAACGTTTGTTCTCGCAACTGGTGGATGTAACAATAAGAAGAGGAAATGACATGTGAAGACAGAGACACACAGGGAGTTGCATGTGATGACAGAGGTGGAGTTTGGAGTAATACAGCTGCAAACCGAGAACAGCAAGAATGGATAACCACCACTAGAAGGTAGGAAGAGGCAAGGAAAGGTTCTACCCAGAGTCTCAAAGGAAACATGGTCCTGCTGACACCTTGATTTCAGAGTTCTAGCTTCTAGAATTATGAGCAAATAAATTGCTATTGTTTTAAACCACCTTGTTATGGCAGCCTTAGGAAACTAATACAAATTTTGGTACCAGAAAGTAAGGTGCTTCTCTAACAAGTACCTACAGCTGTAGAAGTGCCTTTGGAACTGTGTTATGTATAGAGGCTAAAATAATTTTGAAGTGCTAAATAGAAAAAGTCTAAATTGCCTTAGAGAGACTATTGGTGTAAATATGGACCTTAGAAGTGACTGTGGTGAGAGCTCAGAAAGAAGTAAAAACCGTAGGGAGAGCTTTATCTCCTTAGAGAGTACGTGGGTTGCCATAAACAGAATGTTCCTAGAAACAGGAACATCAAAGGTGCTTCTGGTGAGTCCTCACACAGCAATGAGGACCGTGTTATCGTCTCTGGAGAAAAGGTGATCCTTTTTACAGAGGAGCAGAGCGCTTGAGGGAATTATGTTGTAGCACTGGCTGGAAGTAAAACCTGTAAGCAATGAACTTGGATATTTAACTGAGGTGATTTCCAAACAAAATGTGAAAGGCACAGCCTGGTTTATCTTTTCTTAAAATAGATGATTTTTTATTGTATTTTTTCCAATAACATTTATCCCCCTCTTACCCTCTTCCACCTCCACCTACCACCCTTCCCCTCGCAATCGCCGCACTGCTGTCTGTGTCCACGAGACCTTTTTCTTTTTCACTTGGACCTTCTCCCTCCAAACCCCAGAGCTGTCAGCCTGCTCTCTGTGGGTCATCACTACTTTGCTCGTTAGTTCAGTTTTTTCATTAGATTCCACATACACGAAATTAAGAAAACAATCCCATTCACAATTGTTTCAAAAAGAATAAAATACCTAGGAATAAATTCAACCCAAGATGTAAAAGACCTATAGTCAGAAAATTATAAGACACTGAAGAAAGAAATTGAAGATGATACAAATAAGTAGAAGCACATATTATATTCATGGATAGGAAGAATATCATTAAAATGTTCATACTACCCAAAGCAACCTATAGATTCAACACAATTGCTATCTAGATACCAATGACATATTTCACAGAACTAAAACAAATATTTCAAAAATGTATAGGGAACCACACAAAACCTCGAATAGCAGCAGTGATCTTGAGAAAGAAGGACAAATTTAGAGGAATCACACTACCTAATATCAAACTGTACTACAGCCTGGTTAATCTTTGACGCTTGTGGTAAAAGGCAAACTGAAAGAGATAAACTGAGAGATGAGCTGTTAATATAAAGGATCCAACATTTGATATTAAAAGCCTCATAATACATTGTTACTATTTTTGTTTTGGTCTCTTCCCTTTAAAAGGGATTTTTTAATGAGAAAAAGTCTTTCCTGTCTGACCACCTGTTAACCGTATCTAGAGCCCATCACTAGTGCTTTAGCCTAATTTAACATTTCCTGTACTAGTGATAAACCCTCTGGTTTTGTTTATCTGCAAAAGTCTTTGTATTACTTTCTCTTTCTCAGCTTTCTGTTTTTATGGTGGTGAAATACAGAAAACAGAAATATCATTTTGTTAACTCTTTGAAGTATAGAGTTTAGTGATATTAAGCACATTTGCATTGTGCCTCCATCACCACCCTCCAACCCCAGAACTCCTTTCATCGTGTGAACCCGAAACTCTGCACCCATCGAATAGTGACTCCTCACTCTCCCCTCGCCACACGCACGCACAGCCCCTGGCAACCGCCACTCTCCTTCCTGTCTCCATGATGTTGACTGTTGTACACGCCTTACATAAGTGGAACGACACACTATTTGTTCTTTTGTGATTTGCTTATTTAACATAATGCCTTTGTTTTTTCCATGTTGTAGCATATGTGAGAATTTCCTTCCTTTTTAAGGTTCAGTAATATTCCATAGTAAGTATGGAATATGAGGTTTTTAGCTGTTCGTGCATCAATGGACACTTGGGTTGCTTTCACGTTTCATCTGTTGTGAAGAATGTTCCTATGAGCGGGAGTCTACAAACAATCCGTTCAAGTCCCTACTTTCCATCCTTTTGGGTATATACCTAGATGTGGAATTGCCAGTTCATATGGTAATTCTCTGTTTATTTATTTATTTTTTTGAGGACCCACCATACCATTTCCCACAGTGACTGCACCATTTCACATTGCCACCAGCAGTGTACAAGTGTTCCAGTTTCTCCACATCCTCATAAACACTTGTTACTTTTTGTTGTTTTTTATTGTAGCCAACCTAATGAATGTGAGGTGGTATCTCATTGTGATCCTGATTTGCATTGTCCTAATAGGCAAATCCACATGGATTTCTAACATAATAC
>PVKM010053190.1:0-10084 GCA_004027735.1 Carollia perspicillata | reverse complement strand
CCTCAAAAAAAAAAAAAAGAAAGAAAGAGCGAGCTCTGGGGAAACCTGGGGTCCTCGAGAACAAAACTATTTTTACAATAATACTAATACGGTATTTGACTTTTACACTCTCATTTGCTCATAAGAATACAGTGGAGTTTTCCAGAAGATATATGACATGTGATGACATCATCATTAATAGCCTGTTTGATGACGTGTCCTGGTTTGAAAATGTCCCCATATTGCTAACGTGGCAAATAATAATAGATACAACCCCCGTAAACAAAACCTCTTTGGGGTCCTCAGTAATTCTTTAGAATATAGAGAGGCCCTCTGATCAGAGACTTTGGAACTGCTCCGTAATGATGGGGGTGGGTTGTGCCCACACTCAGTTACGTGCCCGAGTCCTGCCGACATCCCTCTGCCTATCCTCTCTCCTGGCCCCACCCCAAGATGCCCTCATCTGGCGGGGGAAGTTTGACTTTGGGATGTCTGACTTTGGGATGTTCTCGCCCCACCCCGCCCGTCGGCCTGACTGGAACTCCTGCACTAAGTGCTTTATTCCGTCCATTTTCTCACTTGAATCTTGCAGCAACTCTAGAACGTAGGTGTGATGATCTGTTTCTACAGACAGGAAACTCAGCCTCTCAGAGGTTTGGTTGCCTGGCCAACGCCACCCAGCTAAGTGCCAAAGTCATGATTTGCATTTGGTCTGTCCTACTCCAAGGCCTGGGAGTCTTCCCTTGGGCCAAGAACAGACGACAAAGCTAGGGGTTCAGGCCACTCCAGGAACAAACAGCTAACAGGGCAAACGGGGCGTGAAACAAAAGAAGAAATCCACTCACGCAACTTCCAGGCCGTCTTGGTGACCACAGGGGTGGCCATCCTTCAGCTGTCTGGCACCTGAAGCTCCACCCACAAGAGACTGTCTTCCTTGAGGGGTGGGGGTGGACCCCCCCAGATCTGCCAGTCAAGTTGGCAGGGAGTTCCCACGCATCCAGGCAGACAGAATGCCTTTCTCCTGGCTCTGGAGTGACTTAATTTTAAATCATCCACAGCAGCCTGAGCACACCTGGCGGGATCCTGGATCATGGAAGGTCAGGCTGAGCCATCTCAGCTCAACAGCAGGCTGGAACACAAGCAGAGGGGACAGCTTGTTAGGGAACACTGGGTGGGGGCTCAGTGGGGGCGGGGGCTGACTTGCAGACTGCAGCTACAGCTCTCTGGATCACCAAGGCCACTTGATAAAGACAGGCACCCACCAAAGCCACCAGGGCCAGGAGCTGCACTACAAATGGAATTTGAGAATCAGGAGAGGGGGCACCTCAGGCAGGGTGACTGGGAACACGAGGAAAAAGGTCCTCCCAGAGGCCAGGATGATGGGAGGCGCTACTCCAGGAGGCTGGCGCTGGAGGTTCAGCAGCCGCACTGGGGTGGGGAAGAGCACATGGCTTCAGGTTTGATAGATTTCTGGGAGTCACTGTTTTGTCTGACCTATGGGAAGGGGGTGGAGTCAAGGCTAAGCTTAGGGGCCCAGGAGAGGCACCCCGGGGACATGTACTGAAATCTTCTCCGGGGAGAATGTCAAACAGGGCCCCGAGGATCCATCACCCCAACCTCCACCCCCAGTCTGTGGCAAGGGAACTACTCCTGGTCTCTTGAAATTCTCAAGGACAGCGCTGGGAACTAGGTCCCAGCTGGGCATGAGTCGGTATGACTCCTCAACTTTAAAAGGCCACCTACGGTGCCTCCTCTCCCTTCCTCCACGCCTTTTTTTCCCATGAAACCTCTCCTCTCCATCCCCTTTCTCCTAGGTTCCCCAGTCCTGCCTCTCTATCCCCCATTCACATACATGTTGTCTCCTGATCTCCCTAATGTGGTCCCTGTCTCGCCAGACCCCTTTACTGCCCTTTCCCCTCTGCTACCAGTATCCCCATTCATTCACTCTCGTGCTTCCAGCGTCCCTATTCATCACCCATCCTCCCGCAGACCCCCACCTCTGCTTCCGGCCTCCCCCGTTTGGCCCTCAGGCCTCCACGCCGGTCCCGCCCCACCCGAGCTAAGGCTGGTCCCTTGGCCTCCGTGATCCTCCCACTCCTCTCAGCTGTGGGAACGGGTTCCAGCCTCCCCGCGCCCAGAGCCCTCTCCGCCGCAGCGCGGCCTGGCCCCACCTGGCTCGGCCCGGTGCAGGGCCCACCATATGTCCCCTCGCCTCCTCTCCCCGTAGCCCACTCCACCTGCAGCTGCGGCTCCCGAGGCCGAGGCTCTACTCCGGCGACCCCCACTTGCCTCCATCCCCTGCCCTGATTGGCCGCTGCTTGACAACCGACCCTCACAACAAAACCTCCGACTCAGAGCCCCGCCCTCCTCGCCTTCCGCACCAATCCGTCTCCGCGAGCGGCCCTCCTGCCGCCAGGTTTGACCAATCAAAGCAGGCACTTCTGCCGCTTTCCCTAAGTACCCTCCCTCTTTTCCCGAATTGGGCTAATCATGAGGAAGGAGAGCTCAAGGACCGCCCCTCGGCCTCAAATGAACCAATGCAGGCTGCCTTTCCTTGGGCCCGCCTCCGCCTCAAACTTCCCCTTTCCTCCACCTTGCCTTCTCTTCCTCGAACCTAGTTTGCATTTAAAAAATTTGCGAAGTGACCTCCAATGGCGGCTGCACCAATCGCTTCAGCAACCGTCCCAGGTTGACCAATCAGCATTCTGGTTATTGAAACACCAATTTCCAGATAGCCAATGGTAAGGGAACATTGGGAGCTGAGTGAAGCCGCGGAAGTTCCATCTTGGAGTGGGGCGAAGCGGGGAGGAGTACCCAGCATTTTGCCGTGTTTCCTGCTTCTTCTCTTTACCTGATGGCGGTTCCGCAGGTGATCTGAAAACCTTTCCCTCTTCTCTGGCTGGAACGCCAGCTTGAATCCCCCAAAAAAGGCCCAGAGGGGAACAGAGACTGATTCCGGGTCCGAGTCAGGCGTGGACCTGGGGAGGCCTGACCCCACGACCGACGTCTCGGTGGATGGAGGAGCTGGCCGCTGCCTTATGGGGATCGCCGACTAGGAATCTAAGAAACGCAGGCTTTATTTGTGATTCGTGGGTGGGATGGGCTTATTCTCCAATATACTGCAGCCTCTGCCGGAGGGAGGTAGAGCGCCCCCTCACCACGTTGTATTTTGGAAGCTGTCCGAAGAAGCACATGGGCACTGGGCACTATCAAAAGAGGCATAGATTAGCAGAATAAAATCCGATCAAAACTGTCCACGCTATGTTCTCATCTTTTTATATGAAACTTCAGAGAAGAAACTTGAAAGAATGCTATAATGATGTATAATACTTTAATAATATGGTGACCGAGAAAGTCACCATATTGGATTTCAACTCTTGCTAACTTTTTGCTATATTAGTGTGTGTGTGTTTTCTGAACCATTTGAAGCTGTAGATATCAAGACATTTCACCCTGGCATTAAGTACTATTGAACATGTAACTCTTAAAAGTCAGTCCCTCGTGCTACATAACCATTGTATCACCACACCCAAGAAAACTAACAACTCTTTTCCAGTCCAGATTTTTGTAATCATCCCAAAAAATATGTTTAATATGTTTTTTTCTAACTAGTAGACAATCAAGATTCAGCACACTTGGCGCTTTTAAGCTCAATCTATTTTGGTTTCCCCCATTTTTTTTTAATGACATTGATCTTTTAAAGAGATTGGGCCATTTACCTTGTAGATGGTCCCACGTTATACTTTTGTCTGACTTTTTCCTTGTAGTCTCATTTACCTTATTCCTTTTCCTTGAACTTCTTGTTGAACGGAAGTTAAAGCTTGATTAGATTCATGGTCACCATTTTGAAACACTTTATACTGAAGTATATGTAATATACAACCCCATATACCGCAAGGTGGATGACTTTTCACTATCTGAACATATTCAGGTCAAGAAGGGTATTACCAACACCCCAGAAGTCCCCTTTGTGCTCCCTTCTGTTCAGTAACCCTCATCCCCAAGAGTGGCCACTATCCTGACTTCTAAGACCATAGATGAATTTTGCCTTTTGTTCATTGTAGAAATGGGATCACACAGTACATAATTTTTAGTATCTGGAAACGTTGATACTATTTTTGAGAAATCCACCTGCGTGGTTATGTTTCCACTGAGCCTGTGCAGGGTTTTCTCCACCTCCGTATTATCGACGTTTTAGGCTGGATAATTCTTGAGACTATCTGCCGAGCTGCTGCAATGGGGGGAGGGACCGGAAGCCGATGAGGAAGGTGGCCCAGGTGTGTAGAGTGGGGTGGTCCTGGGCTACAGATAAAGAAGGGAAGGAGAGAAAGGCTGGTGCTGGAGCTTAGGAAACACCAGGTATAAATCGCAAAGCAAAGTATGTTTATTTACGGGAAAATCATGAGAAGCAGGAAGGAGTGGGGCTGCAGGGGTGGCGTGGCAGTGAGGCCGGGCTCTTGAAACACAGGGACGGGGCTGTGGGGGTGTTCTCTTTCTCCGGCAGCTTAGGCTGAGGCCCAGGCCAGGCATCAGACAAAGGCTTTCAGGAGCTCTGCCAGGCGTGGGTCCTTGCAGAGCTTTTCCTCCAGGGCCATGTACTTCAGGGGGGCCAGCTCCTTGTGTCTGAAATCAGAGGGAGTGAGAGGTGGTGAGGGGTGACAAAGCTGGTGCTCCCACCTCCTGCTTGGTCCCCTTGGGCTCCCCTGCCCCCTTACCGATTGAGCCGTTGTTCCAGGATGCGGATACGGAACATGGCCTGAGAGCAGTAACTCAAGTACAAGTCTTCGTCCTCGGCTGTCAAGGTCACCTGGTTCTCCTGGTACCACTGCTGCTTCTTCTGCAGCTCCTGGGTCTCCTGAGGGTGCAGGGAGGAGCGAGCAGGGTTTACTGAGTGCTGACCCTCATTCAGGCTGTAGGCTGAGCCCCCCTGGTCGCCAGATAGCCAATGAGGGTTGTCTCTGCTACCCCTACCCACAGAAGCCAAAGGAACAGAGGCATGGCCAAAAAATGTCTTGAGTGGGAGCCACTGGGGTTGTATTTAGAGGGATATCATGTCCATGAGGTCAGAGCAGGGTTCAAGGCTGAGACAGCCATGTGGCTCGGAACAAGTGACATTTCCAGAGCTTCGAATTTTTTGTCTGCCAAATGAAGGTTGTACACACCCACCACCACCACACCACCATGGGAACTGCGTGGTGTACTTCCAAACAACAGAAATGCGCCAAGGACTAGGAGTTGTAACAATGCACCATCCATCCATCCATTTATCCAACCATCCACCCGCCCACCTATCCATCCATTCACTCATTCATCTATCCCTCATCCCACCCATCCTTCCACCCATCTGTTCAACTACCCACCCATTCATTCATTTACCCACGTCTCTGTCTACCCACCCATCCATCCTCCTATCTGTCCACCACCCGTCCATTCATCCACTCCTCACCCATCCATCCCATCCCTTCGTCCGCTCTTCCACCCAACGAACAAGAATAAGGAAGGACAACTTGGTCATTTGGAAACTCCAAGCAATTAGTCCCTCACAAGTCTATGGCATGATGGGCAACCAGCCCTGGGCCCTTGTTCAAGATGAGGACGCCAAGGTCCTCTGCCTGGGCCCTGGCCGTACCTTCTCGAAACGGGCCTGGATAAGGTTGGCCTTATCAATGAGCCGCTGCTTGAAGTCACTGAGGCACTCCTCCTTGACGTGAATGGCTTGCCAGCGTGTCAGCTTCTCTCCTGGGGGCAGCTGTGCCAGGAATGGGGCCAGGTAGTCCAGCTGGGCCTCCACCTGCTGCAAATGCTCCTCGTGCATGACGCGCTCCTGGAGAGGTGGGGGTGGTGGTCACCTGGACCAGCCGGGGCCGCAGAGACCTCCTGGCCAGCTCCGCATCAACACGTGACCTCACAAAACCAGGCCTCAAATCCAGATCCCCATGCTTGGTGCCTCTGGGACTGAGGTCTCGGGGGGTGTGGGGTGGGGGGCGGGGCTGTGTGCTGTCTCGGGCCTGTGGTTATTGGTAACGGCCAACTCTGTCTTACATGACTTGATGTCTCTCTACAGGAGCCTCAGCACACGCCTAACGCTCAGCAGGTGCTTGCTCAGTGAATGGCAATGTATGGTTGTTATGAATGATGTTAAATCAAAAACGGCCAGTCAGTCTCTCTCTTTTTCTCCCTCACCCTGGAGCCTTATGTTGTGTTGGCAGACACGGGCCAGGGCCGTTGGAGATGTGGGGGCTGATGTCCATCCCTGGGAGTCTGAGAACCAGTCATCTGATGCCCTGTCCTGCTTCTCCAACCTCAAACTATTTTTAGAAATCTCTCCTTGGATGATGAAGGAGATTTAGAAGCTGGTGTCGAAACCAAGCTGGGCCTTGCAACCCGAGGGTGTAACCTGAACACCCTGTGCTGCAGGGGACGGGGAACTCGGCCGGTGGCCAGAGGTGGCTTTCTGCAGCCACAGGTGGAGGTGGGTGCATGACTTTCGTCCTTTCCCAGTGAGGGTGGGGGCAACTTGGTCTGGCTCCCGAGTGCTCTCTGGGGTGACACGTAGAAGTGGTCAGCTCAGTGGCAAGGATGACCACGATGGTGTCAGTAACTTTCTCCCCTCTGAGGGCCTTCCCGGCAGAATCCCTAGTCATCTGCTCCCGCCAAGGCCAAGGCCTGGGTCAGGGAGCGAGGCCCACCCTGGCCTCTCGGTACTCCTTGCTCTTCTCATTGCGCTTTGTGTCGTAGATGGAGATGGTCAGTGTGTGCGCCTCCTCCTCTTCCTCTCGAAGCTTCAGGATCTCCAGCACCTGAATTGGAAAGTGGGGGAGGGCATAGTTAAGGCACCCCTTCCCCCGGACCCCTGCCACCTCCTACCTGCCCACTCTCCCACGGGGCCCTACCTCCAGCTCCGACTCCCAGGCCTGATGTCTGCATAACTTCTCCTCTTTCTTCAGCTGCATCATGGTCTCGTACTGGTAGAGAAGCTTCTTGGTGTGCTCCGAGGGCTCCACCTGGAGCAGCAACGACAGCGACACAGAGAGGCAGCCGTGGCTGCAGGCATGGACAGACTCTGGAGCCAGCCCTCTTGGGCTGAAATCTCCCCCTTCTCCAGCTGTGTGACCCTAAGCAAGTTGCTTAACCTCTCTGGGCCTCAGTTTCCTCATCTACAAAAACACACATAATACTAGAAGAGAAACTAGAGACTTAAAATGATGTGCTGGGAGGGCGGGGATTTGAACTAGGAAAGCCAGCCCCCTGGCGGTGAGAGGATCGTGTTCTCCAGTGTTGGTCTGGGGATGTGAGGTCTTTCCCCCCAGGGCTCCAGGGGTGGGAGCTATGCGGAGTAGTCTCCCCGCCTGTGGGCGGGGCTGACTTTCTCAGCGGAAAGGGGAGGGCTCTCAAAAGAGCTGTAAAGAGAAGGGTCTCCAGATGGGAGCTCTTGACTTTGCCATGAGGCCGAGATGAACTTGCAGGCTGGGAACCCCCGAGTTTCCACCGCAACCCTCCCACGCTGCTGGGTGGGGCTAGGGCCCCAGCTCCTTCCCCTCACCCACCCCCACTGCCCACGCCCGCCACAGCCCACCTCGAAGCTGCTACACATGTCTGGCGTCATGATGATCTTGTTGCCCTTGCTGTCCACCTCCGTGCGCCGCAGGAACTCGCGCTTGGAGGCCGTGATGTGGTTCTCGCGGCAGTGGTAGCGCAGCTGGATGCGCTCCTCCAAGATCAGGAACACGCGCTCCGCCACATCCTCGTCCGCAGGCTTCGCGGGATTGCGGAAGAACCGCTCTGTGATTTTCTGGGAGCGGGGTCAGAACATGCAGAGGGTGGATGGTGGGAAAGAGATCTCTGCGTGGGCCCAGAGGGTGGGAGCAGGGGACACTCAGGGACACCGGGGTCTAGAGTCACTTGGTTCGTGTGGAGCAGCCTCTCCTAGCCAGACAGTGGTTCTCAGTGCTAAGCCACTCCAGCCCCAAGCGATGCTGATTTCTTCTCTAGCTCCCTCCACAAGACTCCACTTGCTCACTTCCAGAAACAGGGAGCTCACTACCTCTCCAGACAGCCTTCTTTGTCACTAGATATCCCTTAATGCTAGAAAGAGCTTTTTTTTTTTGGTATGCAGCCATAAAACTCAGTTGTCAAATAATTTGCAATGATATGAAGAAAAAGTGCGCAATTTAATGTTAAGTGGGTGATGCAGGGACTCCACGTACATGCACGTTTCAATTAAGTTAGAAGAGACTCTCAGAACCAAACCTCTGCAGTATTTTGTAGTCATATCTGAGAGATGCCATTCTGAGATACTTTTAAAACTTTTTTTTCTTTTTCCATCTTTCTCCCTATATTTTATATTTTCCATTTAGCTATATTTTTTCCCACATATTCTCAATGTTTAATTTGAGTGTACCCTTTTTATAACAGTAAGGAAATCATGCCTCCCTGACCTAGTGGTTGAGGGCACCGACGGGAAAGGTCGTTTGGGAGAGACGCTGTTCCAGAGTCAGGCTGTCCCCATCCCGGGTCACCAGCCAGCCAGATCAGGCAGGCACCCTGTCCCCGGGGCCCAGGAGGCGCTTACCAGCACGGGCCGGGGATTTGATTCAGTGCTGTTCACAGTCATCTTCTTGAGCCTGGGCCCAAAATTGACAAGGCGGTAGGAGAGGAAGTCGGGCCGTCCTTCATAGTGTTCCGTCATGGTCCTGGGCGTCTCCTCCCGTTTTATCAGGCCGTCCACACGGACCGTCTTGTAGAACTCCATGACGCGGTCCATCTCAGGTTGCATGGACTTGTACGAGTGCACTGCGGTGGGGGGCGGGGCCAGGGAGGCAGCTGGGTCAGCACCGGGAGCCCTGGCCCCAGACCCCCAGGAGAAGGCACACCCCTGACGGCTCACGGATGCGCCTTTGGTCTGAAGCCCAGCCTCTACTGCTGGGTGGTTACGCTGCTTCCAGCCTTTCTCTTATTAAAGACAACGCCGTCATGAATATCTGCATATCACGCAATAAAAAACAACTCTTGCCCAGGAGGGGAAAAATGATTTGCTGAAGACAAATTCCCAGCCGTCGAACTGCTGGTCACAGCAGAAACCTTTTAAGGCTGGTACTGATTATTTTGCCCAGCTGCCCTTCCAAAGAGCTGTGCCCGTTTTCTGGGCTGCCACCAGCAACCGGGCAACTGCCGGCTGCTTTGTACACCGGCTCACTCCCTGCAGGGCCAGCTTTGCATCTCTGATGACATGAGGGTGGTAAGATGGTCCCTTGGTGATCTAGTTTTATGTATTTCTATTTCAACCATCAAATGAAGTTGACCTTTCTTGACTTTTTTTTACGGTGGTACATGGACCCTACGTTTCCTTTTGTGACTCCTTGGTTACGGCTGTTGATGCTTTCCTAAGACATGGGCTTCCCTCCCTTCCCAGGGCTCAAAGTCATGTCCACAACTGCCACACCCTCCACCCTCTGCATTGCCCTGGTCAAGGCATTTGTTGGTTTTACTGCTCAGCATCCTGACCCCTCTGTAAACGGGGCCCCCGCTGTGTGATCCCAACCACAGAATCGGCAGGTGGCCCTGGCTTTCATTTTCCTGGAGGGTCACTAGTCTTTTCTGAGAAAACACAAATCACTCTGTTTTCTGAGCTCCCCGCGACCTCACATCTGGTTTGCACGGGGAGGCAGCGTGGTTTCTGTTGCTCACCACTCAAAAAACCCTGTTGGTACCTGGATGCCAGTTCTTCCCACCACGAACCAGCCACACGGAGGCTGCGCTCGCTAAGGAGTGTGTAAGGCGCCACTGGGGCCCCTCGCTGGCCCAGTGGTGGGATCCACTCACCACGCAGAGCCTGGGGGTGGCCCGGCTTGAAGTAGTCGACGATCAGGCCTGTGACCTTGTTTATGTGCCTCAGTTCTAGCATGTCCTCCCGATTCTGGTACCACTCCTTCACCTCCAAAGTCTTGGTGCCTGCGGGGCAGGCGGGGGCCGGCTGCAGCTGGGCCAGCTGCCCCGGCCTCTGTCCTACCGTTCCTAGCACACGGGCCCACATTCACACCGAAGGAGCATCAGGGACATGCCCAACATCACACAGCATGCTGGGGGACCGGCTCCCCACTCCTGG
>PVKM010053189.1:0-10084 GCA_004027735.1 Carollia perspicillata | reverse complement strand
AGCCCCCAGTAACTCAGAATGTGACCTTAGTTGGAAATAGGGTCGTTGTAGATTCAGTTAATTAGGACGAGGTCCTATTGAAGAAGGGCGAGTCTTTAATCTGATATGACTGGTGCTCTTATAAGGAGACAGACAGGCAGAGAAAGCTCAACACCAGGTGAAGACAGAGACAGAGAAGACAGACATGGGACAAGGGGCGGGGATTGGAGTGATGCACATCCAAGTCCGGGACGCCTGGGTCACCAACAGACATCAGAAGCAGCAGCAGCCAGGAAGGATTCTCCCCCCAGGGCTCCGAGGGAGCCTGCCCTGCCAGCACCTCGATGTTGGACTTGTAGCCTCCAGGACTGCCAGACAAGGTTTCTGTGGCTTAAGCCACCCAGCGTGTGCTACTTCGTAGAGCAGCACTAGGAAACTAATAGACCGTGGGAGCCACACTGGTCTTCAGCTGTTTAAGTGCCACACCTCCCCAGGGGACCTTCCTGAGCCAAGAGGGCTAAGGACATGAGGTGGTCTGGTGCAAAGACATGGCCCAGTGTTGGGGATGGGGGAGGTCATTCTGGACAGTGGAAAACCAGCTTAATCTGGTCCTTTAACTGTGTAAGAGTGACAAGGAAGTAACACAAAATATCAGAAGGATCAGTGGTGCCCTTTGCTGACAAGCCTCTACAGCTGCAGACACCTGCTTAGTGCAGGTGGGGCTTGGCCCGGGCCTCCAGGAAGCAGCTGCAAGCTCAGCCTTGAACATGTCCTATTTTTCCTAATAAAACACTTTTCTGCCTCATCTAAAGCCACTTTTGGGTCTCTCTTTGCAATCTGGAAGAAATTAAACAAATAAGAATAATCCTTTAAAAATTATCCCCATTTTACAATTGAGCAAACAGGCTCAGAAAGGTTAGATAACATATCCAAGGACACATGGCCAGTAAACGGCAAAGATAGACTTGAACCCCTGGCTTCTATCTCACCACTGTACTCACGTTACCTCTCATGGGAAAGGCCTAAGCAGAGACCCTTGAGGTGAGCTGGAATGTATTTCAGCATCCTACGTTTCAGTCAGTGCCCCCTGGGGAGCACCTGGCAGCCTTCCCTGGTCACCTGCAGGATCAATGCTCGTAGAGCTGAGCAGGAAACAGCAAAGTCTGGGGAGGCTTCTCAGGGGTAAATCCTGGCTTGTGAGCCCCATGTAAGGGCACCAGCCACCATTCGCCAAACATGGGAGAGGACAGCTCAGTCTTTGTCTCTCTTGCATCCCTTCCTTCTATTCTGGTAACAACAACCCATACTCCCTCTGAAAATGTCTCCTTCCCCGTTTCATCAGCTTGGAGGGAGTGTTAGATCCTGCCCTCCGTCGCCCTCCCCAGACCACTCCACACCTGGGCAGGGATTTGGCATGAGACCCAAGCCACCCAAACACAATTCTTCAAGGAATCTAATTATTGTACACAAAGAAGAATGAACGTGGTTATAGCTGATTTCTTTCTAATGGCAACGACCTGAAGGATCACCCATTAATTCCTTCTACCTATGTCCACAGAACTGCTTAGTTCTATTCCTTCTTAAGGCCTGCTTTGCTCAGACTTCTTTTTTTAGTTCTATGGGACAACTTTATAACCTCCTGTCCATTTCCTTGTATTCTTAAGCAGCCTGAGTTGAGTGTCCGTGGCTAGCAAGCAAATAACCCTGGTCCAAGAGTTTAATCCATTCTAGGCACATGACCCTCACCTAAGACCTTCCCTGAAGACACAGAGACTGTGTTCCCATTCTGCAGATGAACAGACTGAGGCTGAGCATCTTGCATAACAGGATGCACAACCAGCCCATGCTGTAGCCAGCATTTGAGTCAGAATCCAGAGCCCAGGCTTTCTCCTACCCATGCCTACACATCACCAGTCCATCGTCCTGCCGTTTGAGGACAAGCCACTGCTTCTAGATCTCCTGTCAATATGATTTACAGTTTACAAAATGTTACCACACACGATAACCCATGCAATCCTCATAGCCACCTGGGAGGAAGATATTTTCATGACGTTGGGAAGTAGATTGACCCCAAGTCTGGACAGCCCAATTTTTGTTGTCATTTTGTTTTTGCTAAAAACCATTCTGTGACTCAACACAATGTGAAAAATAAGTCCAAAAGCCTCCGCATGGTGCTCCAGGCACTTCGAGATTCAGGCCCAGGCCTCAGGTCTGCACTTTCTTTCTGGCGCTTTGAGCCCCAGCCTGGACAAAGCTACTCGTCACTCCCCAAACGTGTCAGGCTGTTCCACACCTCTGAGCCCTCCTTCCACCTGGATGCCACCTTCCCGCTCCCACCGCAAGTCCTGACTGGTGAACATCTATTTATCCTCCGTGTGGATGCCCCCTCCCACCTCAGGCCTGGTGAACCCACTTACTTTTCCAGACTCAAATGAAGCTCTTCTTCCTCTGAGAAACCTCTTCTGTGCCTCCTGCCCCCAAGAAGAACCAATACCCCTGCCGTACCCTGGGCAGGAATCTGGGGTGGCTCTAGCATTACCTGACATTGTAGTGGACATCGAGGTGGACCCCTCAACATTTTCCACCCCAAAAGTCATTCTAATCCAGTCCTGCAATCCCACTCTTCTTGACAGACTAGTCAGAAGTGACCATGGGATTATTAAATCCCTTTTCTGATTTATTGGCACTTTTCTCTGACCACCAGAACAGCCTTGGGGCCTGGGCCATTGTTCTCACACTTGAGCCAGCTTCTGTGCCTGCATGAGGGGTGATGCTAGTCTCCTGGAGCCACTTTCCTACTAGAGTGGGAGCTGCCAGCATCCCCTCAACTCCTTCCCAGGAATCCAGCCTTCAGCAGGAGCCACTCTTGCTCTTGTGTCTGAGGGGGCGGCGGGGGAGGGTGGTGCTCCCGTTGTCCTCCAGGTGCCCCCAGGCTGCTAGGGCTTTCCTGTCAGTCCCCATATAGGTACACCTTCGTCCTGTTCTGTCTCCAGCTCACCACCGCCCCTCCACCTTCAGAACTTCTCCGTCTCATTCCCTTTACTCCACAGGCAATAACTCGTTAGCTGATCAGCACGGAGCAGCTCTCAGGCCACAGCTGACCATGAGTTCATAGGATTACCCTGCAATACCACCCCCTCAAGGATCTTTGCACATTCGCAGGAGATTCCTAGATGTACCAGCTTTTCTCAAACTTCAGCAATTTGCCAGGCACTGTGCTAGATGATTTTACATATTATTACTCATTTGATTCTCACAGCAATTTTGTAATTATTATTTATCCCCATTTTGTAGATGAGGTGGCTGGAGCTCAGAGAGGTTAAGTAACTTGCCCAGGATCCCACAGGTATAATAGGAGCTGGGATTAAAGGCCATTTTGTCAGGGTCCAGGCCCCTACTGGGGGTAGGATGGGAATACTGCCTGCAGCCTGCTTCAAACACCACAGATGTGCCTAGTTGTCTTCTCTGCCTTCTAAAAAGGCAGTTCTGTTTGTTCAGCCTCTCCTATAGAGGAACAGCAGCATCAACCCCACGTACAGCAATGTCCTTTATAACATTCTAGAATTTTCCATGGGGTGTGTGTGTGTGTGAAGGAGCAACAACTCATACCCCAAAGTCACACAAATTGAAAAGATGAAGTGACAGTTTAGATTCTAGAGTCCCTGTTGTCAAGTTTGAGGTGTGAGGGCGGGGGTCAGGGCAGTAGCAATAGAGGGCAGGTAGCGCCTGAGCTGGGCTTCTCTGGGGAGAACTCAGGGGCTATGGCAATCTAAGAACAGTGACTAGTGCTGAAGAAGATTCTAAGTCCCAAGGAAGGTGAGTAAGGTGGATTCTGGCCACTCAGCACCGTGAATGGGAAGGGTTTGAAAAGATCAAACAGGCACCTCTGCAATCAGTCCCCTCGCTTCATCCGGTGGGCCTGTGGTGCAAGGCAACGACCACCAGGTGACAGCAGAGAACCGGTTAGTGGTCAGCCAGGTGTTACTTGGTTCAAGCTCTTGGCTGGGAAGTGGCTGCATCACCTCCAAACTCACTCAAGGCAGGTTGAGCTGGGCCAAAGGGGCAATGGGTCAGGCAGCTTCCACACTATGTTGCTAAACTTATTCTTTATCAGATAATGTGTCAAGCATGTGTTAAGCATGATCTCTTTTAACTTCCCATCCAACCTGGGGAGTACCATATTTTGCCACGTATAATGTGCACTCTTTTACCAAGCTTTTGAGGGAATAATAAGGATGTGCATTACACATGGGTAGTATCTGAAATAACTTGTATCTGTTCTTGTGTTTTGTAACTATTTGTTACATAAATTTCTTGCACCATAACATGTTAAAAAATAAGTACTAAAATTCCTTTATAATACATAAAACAAGTATCTAAATATAAATAAATAAATAATTGAATAAAAAATTTAAAACAAAAGATTTTTTTTCCTGAAAGTTTGGGCCAAAAACACGGATGCACATTATACATGGCAAAATACAGTAGGTACTTTTATTAGACCTACTTTTTAGATGCAGGCAGTGAAGCTCCAAGGGGTTTATGATTTACCCAAAGTTATGAAGATTGAAGAGAGGAAGTGCAGGCGGTTTGGACTCTAGAGTCCCTGCTGTTAGACCTGGGGTGGGGGAAGAGGAGCCAAACTGTCCCAAGTCGCTAGGAAGTGTGGAAGGTAAGGCCAGGAGGTCTGGTCCTGGATTGGCCCTGGGACGGAGCCTGAGGCCTAGGCCTGTCCAGTGACTGGGAGCCCAGTCAAAGGAACTTCTGGGGGCACTTCCAGGAAACAGGATGTAGCAGGATTTTAAGGCTGGGGTTCGTGGGGCACCCTTTTTTGAAGATCTGGCCCAGCCAATCCTGGGCACCTCACCCTGATAGGACTGGGTACCTCCGAAGCTGCAAACCACTGTGGAAGAAAAGGGGCCACATATTAACCTGACAAGCTCAAGGGAGGCCTGCGAGGCAGCCTTACAAACTCAGAGACCAAAAGTAACCACATAGAATAGTTTAAAATTAAAACTTATTAACTGAAAGCAGTTCATGAAGGATAGTCATGTCCTACCTTAACTGAGCCTGTCTCTTGTCTTTTTGCAAGGCAACTTCCCTTTTTCCCAAACCCTTTGGGCACAAGCTGAGACCACAAATGCCCTCACGGTTATTGCTATCATGTTAATTGTTGACTGTTAACTAACCCTTACCCACCTATGTAAAAGAAGTATGTGTCTATCATTTTTAACTTTTCATCTAATCCCAGAGTTTCCCCCCATGATTTTGCTTTCTCCCATCCCCCTAATCTATCGACAATGGACTTCTTGTAACCCCCGATGGCTCCTCCTTTGATTCTAGTGTATAAAATAAGGTGCTTAACTGCCATTCTCTGGAGCATGTCTCAGTCCGTTGAGATATTGCATCCTGGCAATTGTCGTCAGTTTGGCTCAAATAAACTCACCAAAAATTCTCTACAGGTTTGAATGTTTCTTACACTGACACCACTCAAAGACCCAAAGAGACGCCCTTGTAAGATCCGATAGAGACTTTCTTGCTGAACTCTGAAGAGCAGAGGAACTGGACGGTATGTCCCCAGACAAGTCGCAGTGTCCCCCATGTGCTGGGTCTGCTCCTGCAGCCCCCTCTGGGGGGAGGGGGCAATGTCAGCTGCTTTGCATTCTCCATCCTAGAACACTGCTCAGGCACATTGAGGGCCCCTGAATTAGTAGCACCCATCATCGGAGGACTGAGCGAGACCTGGAAGCTTCCCCTTTCCCTGAGACCCAGGTCAGTACATCCCTCCTCTCTGGTCTTGAGACTAATCATCCAGGGGCCCAGCCGTAGAATCCAGGCTCACACAAACCTTTGGTTTCTTGGCTAGAACAGCACCCACTACTAGGCCTTTCTGAGAGTAACCAGGCAGAATCCCAAGGTTAATTTCCAAAAAACCTTGGGCACCAAGAGCTTGTATTCTTTCTGATTTTTGAACAAAATTTTCTGAATCAGCCTCAGCCATATTATACTGCCTCAGGGCCTTTGCACTGGTTCTTCTCTCTGTCTGAAATGCTCTTGGGCCATCTCCATATGGCCAACTCCTTCTCCTCTGCTAGGTCTCAATGTACATTTTCCACCTTTCCGGAAAGACTTTCCCTGTCTCCCTCTCTCTCTGTTTTTGTCTCTCCTTTGCCATTTCCCGTGATGATTATCCAGTATGCAGTAGTTCAATAATGCCCTCACACAGGGCAATCCAAATGGAAACGAGAAAGCTACAGGACCTGGAAGGAGTGGGGCCCTCAGACGTTATGGGGAAGGGGAACTTAGTGGCCATTCAATCTAAGTCCTCAGGGGGTGAGAATGCTCAGATTCCTTAATCCTGGTGGGTGTTTTGTTTTGTTTGTTCACAGTGGTTACAGGGAGCTGGTGAGCAAAGGAACTGTTCTGTCCCACTGAAACACGTCTGGGTACTGTAGAAAATACAGGGTAGAAAATACAGTATCAGGTCAAACCAGCCCTGGCTTCAGTTAGATTCTGTGTGCAACGGGAAGATTTTGTCTGTCTTTTACAAATGCAGAAAACCCACTCTCCCCAGGAGAGAGTCATCCCTGGGAACACTGCAAAGAAATCGGAGAGTCCAGCTTTGGAAGTGTTAGGGATCTTCTGTTTTCTCTTCTTGATCTGAAGGGGAGGCCTAGATGATCTCTCATTCCAAGACAAAAGGCTTGACCCTTTGAGGTGGGATGAGGAAGGGTGTGAGGTGCCCAGTTACATCTGAATTTCAGAAAGACAACAAATTCTTGTAAAGATACATCCCATGCCCTGGCTGGGTGGCTCAGTTCATTGGACTGTCATCTGGTTGCGGCAGCCAGAGGGGAAGCAAAGGCAGGGAGGAGGAGGAATACACGTCCTACCCACTGACTCAGCAGTCCTTAAAATTCTATGTATCTTTTCCACTACCTGGGAAAGAAGAGCCTCTGATACTGTGCTTTCATCCTAAGGCCTGGAAGGCCCGGAAAGGCCCATACTCCCTGCAGGAGGAAGTCCTTCAATACCGTTGGCTACTCACGCTGGTCCTGGAAAGCCAGCACCGCCTTTACCTGTCAATCAGTATGTAACTTCTTCCTCCTCACCCCTTGTCCCGCCAACTACATAAATCCTCAGGACGAAGGCTTGGCAGGCTTGGCGCTCTTGGCTCTCAGGCCACCTGGCCTCTGGCCATGCGCTCTGGCCACCTTGGCCCTCACTGGCTCTTACCACCCCTGTGCTTGCCACCCCGGCCTTTGGCTGCCCTCGCCTTCACCACCCTTACCCTGCTTCACCTTGAGCCTACGCCTTTCAGCCCTACCCCCACCTTAGCTAGGCCCGTTCTCTTTCATGAGAACGGATCACCAATAAACCCTGCTTACACACTAATATACTTGCTGATCTCTAATTCTTTATTGCATTGGTGGGAAGAACTGAGCTTCTGAGACTTTCTCCTGTAATACTCCCATGCACCAAAAGGTTATGGGTTTGATCTCCAGTCAGGGCACATACCTAGGTTGCAGGTATGGTCCCTGGTCGGGGCATGTAGGGGAGGCAGCTGATCTTTCTCTCACATCCATGTCTCTCTCTCTATCTTCTTAAAATCAATAAATAAGCCTCAGGTGAGGATTTTAAAAAAAGGTTCCATGCAGGAAGTGGGAGATATATTAAAAAATGGGCCACAGTTATATTAAAAATTGTTTTTCTGAAATTCAAAGATAACTGGGCATCCTATATTTTAACCAGCAACCCTACAGAGGAGGGACTAGCATTTAAAATAAATGGCTTTCCTAGGATGAAACCCTGGGTTTGGGGAAAACAGAGCCCATTGTGAGCTGTGAGTTTTTGAGGGGAGGAACGGGGCTGGTTACATTCACGCCAATTAAGCAATCACAGATGACCCCGCAGAAATCTGAACTCGTGACTAACATGGGACTCAAGACCAGGGCGGGGAAGGAAAGGGAGATTAAGAGAGGAGTAGCAATCTGCACACACAGGTCCCGCTACAGACGCAGGCAGAGGACGATCCCACCCGGGCAGGTAAGGGCATTGCCTTCTCATGCAGAATTGTGGTCCTGTTGTTTCAGAGGAAGGTCTGGGAGGTTCTGGTGGACTCCTCCACCCTCCTCCATTGCCTCCCTGATGTTGGCCACTAGCAGAATTTCTCCTCAATGTTTGTAATTCTCCAAGTTCTGTAGGTTCACAAAGTCTCCTAGATGCTCTCTCTAGACTGCCAAGCAGCAGAGCAGAGGACGGGGAAGGCCCGCTTGTGAGCAGCATCATTCTGCCCCCTCAAGGGCTGCTGTTCCTGGTTCACATGGGGAGAGGGGCATTTGCTGACCCTACACCGTTTGCCAAGGCTCTGAACTGGAGTTATGGGTTTACAAAAACAATTTGACACAGAATTAATTGCATTTTGAGTCTGTGATGTTGAACACAGCGTTCACCCCTATATTATTCACCTGAGCTGATCAGTGAGTTCAACTATAATTTCTTTTTTACCACTGGGAAGGACGAATTACACATGAAATGCCCCAATGGAAAGGATTCATGTGGTGAATTCCCCACTCTGCTCTTCCACTTCTCTCCTGCTGCTCTAAACAAGCTCATTAATATAATTCTATGGGGATCAGACCTTTGAAATTCATGAGAACAGTAAGAGGGAAGAAAGATACATAATAGCAAGGAGAGACGAGAAACCGCTGTTTGTTTTTTAACAAGCACACGTTAATCATGACCACTGCAGTTTGTGAGCTTTCTGTTTGTCTATTTGTATTATTGCTTAAATGTTTGCATTATAATTATATATGTAAAACACACCTTCAAATGTTATATATGTATTTTAACCCCAGACATGAGACGTGAACAAGGGAGAAGCAGAAATTGATTTCAGTGGGAGGATCAATGAATTGTTATGAAAGTTTAGTTGTGGTCATCTTCAGCTTATTTTGGGTGGGGTGAATGTGGATGAGACCTGGCACCTGTGTGGGGTGTTTTCCTCCATCGGAAAGTGGGCTGGGAGGGCGCTGTGCTTGGCCACATGAGTTGTTGTCATAGCCTTCCGGTTGTGCAAGGACTGATAGCCAGTAATACCTTTGGAGAGAAGTAACTCCTTTCAGTAACCACAGTTTTGGCCCAAGGAAAGTAAGGACTAATAAAAATGCTTTTTGTTTGCTTGTTTCTCTACAGTTTATGGTATAGAATCCAATTGAAGGCACATGAACAGCATTTCCCCCTAAATAATAACTCAATTTGAAAGCATTTGCTTTTTTGTTTTCAGTTTTTTTCTTTGAAGTTCATTCTCAGTTGGTGGAAGGGGTTAGAAACCTGAGCAATTTCCGTGCAATATCAATGAAAGAAGCAGGTACACATTCTCTCGCAAAGAAAAACCAGAGGCCCCAGCTGTCGTCAACGGTCACCTAGTGGTAATGTCTTTGTGGGTCTTCATGGAGCGACGATGCTCCAGATGCATTAAATGAAGCCCATATGCCTCTGCCTTCAGGTGTCCTGTGACCCCACAAGATGCCAAGTGAAGAGGCCCACCACATCTATGGGTACCCGAAGAGAGGGCGTGGCCACTCCTACCTCACAGCCGAAGGGTAAGTTCAAAACTTTTGCTAATTCAGCCTCTGAATTCCACAGACACACACCTCTCCATAAATCTCTCCAGTGTTTATTTCTCCAGAGGGTAAAAACTGGCACTGAGGCGAGGAGACTCTGGTCCCACAGGGGCTCACACAAGCTTCTCTGAGGCTGACAGGTGAGGTGACAGGAATGGTAAAAGGTTGGACCTGGCCATTTTGTCTCCGTTCTTGGCTGTTAGGCCTTTGCTGTAGGTTCCCAGACTGAAAAACACATGTCTGGGGGCAGGTTGCCTCTTTCCTCAAGCCGTGTGCTGTCTACTCCTGTCAGGCTCCTGAAGGTGGTCTGCAGACACAACAAAGGTGAGTTGCAAAAGAGCAAATGAAGATGAAGGGCAGGTGTGACGCCATTTGTGCCTGACCCCTGGGTGAAGATGGTGGTCAGAACCTTTGCCTCATCCTTTACCCCATGGAAAGGTGTTTGGTATTATGAATCAATTAAAAATAAGTATTTATAT
>PVKM010053188.1:0-10084 GCA_004027735.1 Carollia perspicillata | reverse complement strand
TCTCCCCAAGTCACTAAATTTGAAATGTAAAAGTACTCTTTGATTAAAATGGGCTCTTACAAAAATCAATTTTAATAGAAATTTTAATAGAGGTCCAAAGGTATAGTTATTAGTAATTATTGGAAAATATACTTTTAATAAAAGGGTGGGCCAAAAACCTATTTTTAGTAGATATATAAGAAAATTGTAGAAAGTATAAGTTAAAATATAAAAAATTTTAGAGTTAAGAAAGAGTTATGCTCTATCTTATCTAATATCCCCTCTTAAAGAAAAGAATGGAAAAAGAATTTTGAAACTGAGCAAAAAAGAGTTATACACTTGTCCAACATTTTGCAAGATAGCTACCCCGTGGAATGATCAGTTTCTTATCTAACGTAGAATTTACTAAGTTCTCATGAAGTTTATTGTTTATTCAAGGAGTTGAGGGTCAAGGTAATAATTAAGCCCAGATGTAGCTTTAGATTTTAAAAGTACAACTAAACCATCATGAGTATTGTTTAATAAAATTTGTATTTAATATGAATCCATTAAATAAAAATTTTCCCCCTCTTCAATTCTAAGTAAATTAAATGAAATGGTCCCAAGGTTATTGCTATTTGCAGACTTTATCAAAGAATAGGGTACTGAAACACAATTTTTCTTTCCATTAGTTATTTCATTCTTGGTATTCTGTTGTGATTAGGCAATTAGATGTGAATGATTTTCTAATGGATTTACTATGAGACATTAGTGGAGGAAAAGTTTTTGATCTTAGCTCATTTCTTTTCCCTTTGAAGTATAAAATATTAACTTTAATTTTAATATCCTTCTGTGAAATGATAAGATTTTAGGTGATAATGTTGAGAGATATCATTAATATTTTTAAATGCATAAAACAAACAGAAAACTTGATAGATAATTAGGGACCTTCCCCTTTTTCCTATAATTACTACTACTCTACAACAAGTCCCAGTCAAGTTGACATCTGGATTATAGTAGCAAATCTCCTAACTGGTTTTTTGGCTCTTGATTCCACTATCTCCATTACAAGGTACACATTTCTGTATAGTTAAAGTTATTAAGTCACATTTCTCAATGAATAACGTTCTAGGTTTTTTTTTCTTTGATCCTTACCCTAGGATATGCTCATCGAATTTGAGAGAGAGAGAAAGGGAAACATTGATGGGCTGTCCCCTCTCCTCCAACCTGCCTCCCAAGCATGTGCCCCGGCTGGGGATCAAACTCACAACCCAGGATATATCCTGACTGGGGATCAAACCTGCAATCTTTTGATGCACAGAATGATGCTCCAACTGTTACAGGAAGAACTTCCAAAACAGTTAACAGAATGCACATATAAATTCAGCACTCTTTAAAGAAAATACAATCCAAATATTCAACAATGTAATATTTGCAATGTTTCTCTAAAAATGAAAATTTATTAGAAATATGTAGTAGATTCTTATTGCTTCCATAAGAAATCACTATAAATTTAGTGACTCAAGGCATACAGTTTTATTATTTAGAGTGCTGTAAGTCAAAAGTGTCATAAGAGCCTTACTTCATTCAAGTCAAGGTGTGCTTAGCCTATGTTCCTTTTTTGGAGGCTCTCGGAAAGAAGTTGTTTCCTGCTTATTTGTGGTGTTAGCAGAATCCACTTCCTTGTGGTTTTAGGACTGGGGACTCATAACCATCTTTAGAGTGTTGCTGACTAAACTCAAGGTCATTCCCAGTTATCACATTCCTCGACACACACCCACCACCCCTGTTCCATCTTTAAAGCTAGGAATGGGCAGAAAATTCTTTCTGATGTCCTAACTCTCTGACTTCAAGGACTCCTGTATTAGACTAGGCCCATGCAGCTAATCCTGTATACATTCCTCATCTCAAGGACTGTACATTTAACAGAAAAGTCTCCTTTATCATGTTAAGGTCATATATTAATAGATTATATATATTATGAAATGAACACCTTTGGGGCAAGTGGAAGCATTATTTATCTATCACATCATATGAAAAAGCAAAAAAAAAAAAAAAAAAAAAAAAAAAAAAAAAAAAAAAAAAAAAAAAAAAAAAAAGAAAAAGAAAGAAACTCATAATAACCAGGGTGAAAATTAGTCTTTAGATATAACTCTAGAAATGACAGAGATGATTTGATTTCTATTAAATTCATATCAGAAAGCATTACATAAATAGTTATGAAAATTATAAATATCATAAACAATTATAATGAAAACATTAAAATAATGGGGAGATAAATTGAATGTATAAGAAAAGAGAGCAAAATTAAATGTTGAGTTCAAATATATAATGTCTGAAAAGGAAATTTACTCAAATTTAACAGAGGAATAGATACTGTAGTATAAAATAAGAATGAATTTGTACACACAGAGACAGAAACTATCCAGTCTCAAAGAATTAAAACAAAACTTGCAAAATGAGCAGGATTTTAGTGACTTAAAGCAAAATACCAAGTAGTTCAATACATGTGTGACTAGAATCTTAGAATGAAGAGGAGAGGAAAAACTTTTAAGAAAATAACAGCTGAAGAATCCCCAAATGACACAAAAAATATAAACCCACAGAAACAAGAAATACAAGAACTTATTCAGAGCAATAATAAAAATACACCAAATACATAACTAAATTGTTGAAGCTTAGTATTAAAAATTGTTAGAGACAATCAGATAAAAGAGGCAATCCACATAGAGGAATAATGATAATGATTACATAAACTTTCATCACATTTTATGCCAGTCAGAAAGTGGTGGCAAGATATCTTTAAAGTACTCATACAAAATTATTGTCAAGTTAGATTTTTTTTTCAGGAGAAAAGAAAGGGGGGAGGATCTATTCTCGAATATTTGGAAACTAAACAGTAAAATTCTAAATAAATCTTGAATTAAAAACCCAAGTTCAAAGAACTTTCAAGTTAGTAAATATTTTGAAGTGAATTAAAAAAACAACATATCTAGTTCTGTGGGATGTTGCTTAAAAAGTGCTTAGAAGGAAATCTATAACATTGAATACATTGAGAAAGTAGAGCTGTTTACAATCAAGAACTTAAGCTCACAGCTCAAGAAAGTAGGAAAACCAAATATATACATATATATATACTGTATATATATACAAATATATATATTATATATATTATATATTATATATATAAACCATATATATATATTCTGCACAATACTCTAATGTATAAATTACTATGTTCTAAAAAATTGAGTATCTAAATTTAAATTCATTTTTCAAGATAACAGGCTAGTAATGTGAAGCATGGAACTAGAACTTAGGTTGTGTTATGGCAAAGGCAATGTTTTCTCTGCTGTACTAAACTTCATTTTGATATTTGCAAAACCTATGACACATATTATGGGCTGAATAGATTTATGATGTTGTTTTGAAAACTATCACAACATATGGTACTTTTTTAAATAGATTTATTTATTTATCTTCAGAGGGGAAGGGAAGGAGAGAGGGAGAGAAATATCAATGTATGGTTGCCTCTCGTGCGTCCCCTGCTGGGAACTGGCATGCAACCCAGTCATGTACCCTGACTGGGAATCGAACCGCAATCCTTTTGTTCGCAGGCCCTTGCTCAATCCACTGACCTACACCAGCCAGGGTTATGGTACTTTTTTAATGTTAGAAATATTGACTTACTACTAATCTTGGGATTAAATTTAGGTGCACTCTATTCATTGATATTTTGCCAAATTTTCTAACTCGGAGAGGCAGCCTGAGGTATTTTGATGGAAATTAATCATGCTTTTCTTCTATAAGAGTGATGTTCATCTATTTTTAAGTTGTCTGCATTTTGGGGGAGGGAAGGGAAGAGGCAGCAGTCAGCTAACAATTATATGCCCTAATGGAGATAAGGAAAGATGGAGATTTGAAGTAACAGATTTTATCAACTTATCTGTTAGACTATTTTAGTATGAGGGAAACCTTTCATTTTCACTGGGAAGCACAACATCACCACCTATGAAATCAAGTTCACGTTTAGAAAAAAAGAATTCCACACAGACAGCTGCAGCTGCCAGAAAATATTGGAGCATGAGAGGTTGACTTGAGCAATGTTGGGACATTGTCAGCGGATGAAGGTAAATGAATATCCCAGATGATTACAAATACCACTTTGTGTTAAGTGTCACATTATCAGCTACACAATTTATCATTGCTATGCAGAGAAGATTGAATAAAGCGAGTGCCATTACATATTTTTGCTTTACATCATTAGGGATGGAAAATGAATTTGACAGGATGCCTTTAATTCCATATTAAGCTGACCGTGTATTTCAATATGACAGACTTTATAGATATACATACATTCCTCAAGCTTAATACACTTAAAATATCACAATTCTGATTTAAACTTATTAGATTGTTCATGAAAGACAGTACAGTGTGAATTATCTGTGTCCAAATCTACTTTGGCTTTAAATTAGGCAAAAGCCAATTTCATAAATTTGGCCAGGTATATTAAGATACTATTAAATTATATCTTTTGTATAATAAACTTTACTCTGACTAGCCGGAAAAAAAATTAGATCTAAGTATGGGAACCATAAACAATGACATTTTTGGCAGTGTGTAAATTTGGCTTTTCACCTTTAAAAGATGTTCTGTCTGAATTAAATTGAATCACTGTTGTATACAAAGCTTTAAGGCCAACCTTTTGCATTGGAAAACATGAGATAAATGAAGGCTATCTCAGCTATCTGCCCTAATTTTTCAGTTTTCTTCTATTTGAGGCCAAAAGTTTTACTATTATGGTTTCACTGTTTTATTAAGAGGTGGGATTTCTATTAAAATGCAAATAGCAACTACCAAATATTTGCCTATTTAAGCTGCAATATAAATTGATTTATGTGAACCTTTCTAATTAACCATTACAATTAACAAATTTTGATAAAAATGATGAAAACATAGCACAAGGAAAATAGAGTTACAGGAAATTGTGAAATACAAGACTTCTGAGTGATAGCCTAAAGCGTATGTGTGCATTGAAAAAGTAACTGGATAATAAAAACACACAGTATATCAGATATCTCCCTACAGTTGTTGACAATGTATTTTTATGTTTCTGCAAAGGAACCTATGCTATTTGATATTGTTATGTTTTTGTATATTAGTACCATTATTTAAAAGTGTCCATCAACAACATTTCTCCATTATCTCTCATTCTTTCTTCTTTTCACTAAGAGAATCCCCAAAGATTTTCCTGGACACAGTCATACATACATACAAACTTCATGTTTCACTCTCCAATGTTGTTATCTGCTCATAGGCAACTAAGTTCCAGTGACATGTGGAGCTTTGGGCTTATCTCTAAATTACATAGCTCAATCGTATGTTTGTGAGTTTCATCAATGGTCTTATGTGAATTCAGTTCATTAATTCTCAAAGTTGTATATTTTACTTTATGAACAGGCTACAACTTATTTACCCATTTTTTGTTGATAAAATACATTTTTGTCTTGTTTCTGTTTGTGTTTACTACGAATAACCCTTGAAGGATCATTTCTGTACATGGAGCATTTTGTTCCACGCGGCCGTACCTGTGGCTCTGTTTTGTTTGTTAGTTTATTTTGTTCATTAGATTCCTCTGATAAGTGAGATCATATGGCATTTGTTTTTTACTGACAGGCTTATTTCACTGAACATAATATCTTCCAGTTCCAAATTTTAAAAATATTTTTATTTATGACTTTCATATTTCCAACTTTAAAATAATTAATGAGATGTCAAAGATTTTGCATTTCTACAGTTGTCTAATTGAAAAACAAAATTGTATTACTGGGATTTATTCAACCTGTCTAATTTTTAGTAATGATTAGTAAGACAAACTAATTACACAGTGATGAAAACTATAACCCTGAATTTATCTAACCTATAAACTCTGAAAACTCAATAATAAGAAAACAAACAATCCAATTTAAAAGTGAGCCAAAGTGTTTAACAGATGCCTGAGCAAATAAACAAATGAAAGATGCTTCACATTACATGTCATCAGGGAAATACGATTTAGAACAATAATGAAATATCATCACAAACCTATGAGAACCCTCAAACTGGAACACTGACAACACCAAGTGCAGGACGGCTGTGGATGTAGGAAACCCACTCATTGTTGGTGGGAACACAAAATGGCATGGTCACTTTGAAAGGCAGCTTGGCGATTTCTTATAAAATCAAATACGGTCTGACCATATGATCCAATAGTCAAGCTCCTTAGTCTTGATGCAAAGTAGCTGAAAACTTATGTCCACACAAAATATTGCATGGAGATCTCTATAGGAGCTTTATTTGTAATTGCCAAGACTTGGACATACCAAAGATGTCTTTCAATAGGTGAATGAATAAATATAACTAGACAATGGAATATTATTCAGTGCCAAAAAGAAAACTGAAAGCTACAAATAAAACACAAGACAAACAAACAAAAACTCATAGATACAGTGTGGTATTTACCAGAGGAGAAGGGGGAGGAGAGTAATAAAAGGTAAAGAGTGTTCAATTTATAGTGATGGAAAGAGATTTGACTTTGTGTGGTAAACATACTATGCAATATACAGATGACATCCCATAGAATCGTACATTTGAAATCTATATCATTTTATTAGCCTATGTCACCCCAATACATTTAATTTGGAAAGAAATGAGTTTCAGCTTATGCCTGAAACTGAAACATTATTGAATGTAAACTGCAATTAAAAAATAAAATTTTAAAAAAGAAATGACTTTTAAAGTCATGAAAAGGCATGGAAGAAGTTTAAATACACGTTACTAAGTTGAAGAGGTCAATCTGCAAAGTCACATACTACATGACTCCAATGATATGACATTCCAGAACAAGCAAATCTTGGAAATAGTAAAAGGATCAGTAGTTGCCAGGGCCTGGGAGTAAGGGGAAGTAGATAAACAGAGCAAAGAGAATTTGTAGGGCAGTGGACATGCTCTGGAGGATACCATAATGATGGAAGAGTCAACTGTACTACAAACTGTGGACGTTAGGTGGAATGAGGTGTCGGTGCAGGTTCATCAGTGGTAAGGCTTGTCCTGCTCTGGTGGCAGAGATTGATAATGGGGAATGTTATGCCGGAGGTATGTGGGAAATCTCCGAATCCTCTCCTCAACTTCATTTTGGGCCTTTAACTGCTCTAAAAATTTGTCAATAAAAGTGTGCTTTGTACTTTGAAAAAAATATTAACCCTACCTCTAACACACAATCAAGTAATCAGAAATTTGTGTAGATATAATTTATACATTAAGGTTTTTTCTGACTTTTTGTAATATATAAAATAGAAATTTTCTAAGTGTTAATAGAATGATATATAAAATATTTTACATTAGTAACGTGCATTGCTTTGCAACATTATAAAATATATTTCTCAACATTTCTGAAGACTGGACAGAATTCTCTGAAAAACTCAGTAAAAAAAGCAGATCACTAAACTTACTTAGTCATATCTTTTCTATTTATATACTTCTATAAATTTTTGATGCTCCTATGTTGCAAATATAACAGTTTTATAATTTCACTATGTAGAGTACTGTAAGAAATTCTGTAGAAAACTATTTTATAAATAGATTATTCTCAATTTAAAACAAAATAGTAAGTTGAAAATATATGTATTTTTTTTTCTTAAAGCATTTGTACACATTTATTCAAGTATATATTGTATATATCTCAGTTTTCAAAATACTGCAGGGGTTAGAGGATAAGCAGCCACCCTCACAAACAATAGCAATTACCTTCCCCTGCGACCCCAGCACACACACATTTTATGCCAGGATGATATGGAAAACAACTTTAAGGAAGACAAATATAAATATTAACATCTGGTTACTTGCATTTAGATTTTCATATCTTGGTTTATTTTTTCATAAATGCAGCATTATATTCCTTACTCTAGAAGAATATATATATTCTATATATATGTATGTATACGTGTATATATAATAAAAATAAAAGTGAAATTTTGTAATTCAGAGTATTATTTAATCACTAACAATATCTTATACTGTCCTACATATTTCACCATTTTTGTCTATGTAATCTCTGCTTTAATAAAGTTAGATATATAAACATTGGAATTTAAAAATTCTGAAAAGAGATGCTAATTATCAAAGGTTTTTTGTAGCAATTCAACTTTGGCTATTGGTTTATTTGTAGATTATTAAGCACTGTCACAGATATTTATGGAGCATTTTAGCTACTCATTGTATTAAAAATTAATAAAATGTAAGTATACCTACCTATAATATTTAAATTCTAGAGTTTATTGAAAAAATAATTTATTCATAAAATTGGCACAAATTTTTAGGAATGCACTTATTCTGTATAATAAAATCTGAGTGAATATATTAATATAAAATCTATATATAGAAGGATCATTACATTATAATCTTTCTATTCTTGTTTGACCATTCCTCAAGTGGGAATTATTTGATATTTTGTGCTGTAAAATTTAATTCAGCCTCCTCAGTACAATCTGTGAGAATAGCCATGGGTTAATGAAGGAATTTCTCAATTTGCTGTTTGATCCATAGTACAGGGGAGAGTAGCCATTAGGGAAACCATGAAAGGAGCAGCTGGTCAGCTCATTGGGAAAAAATCTCGTTTACTGGGTTCATTCCTAAGATGTTAAATGCAGAGTTTGCAGATGCAGTAGCAGTGTTTTTTTTTTTTTTAATTAAAAAAATTTACAATAATTTTGGGCTATAGTTTTAATGAAATCATATGGGCAATATTTACTGCCTAAATTGGATGGTATTCCCTATGTACTAATTATATTCAGCAGAAATGAAAACCTTCAAGTATCATTTAGTCAATGATATTCTGACTACTAAACAGCTGCAGTGAATGCTTTTCATTTGTCATTATTGTAACCTTTTATTCCCTTAAAAATAAATAACCGTTGTAAATATAGTAACCACTAAAAATGTTACGATATCCGAAATGCAGAGACTGTTGCTTACGTTATTCCTACTCTTTAGCATGCTACTCAATGACAAACATAATAACGATTGTAGCACTTCTACCCTTATTATTTATTTTGCCACTAATTCTCAAAAACCAATTCAAATATAAGGGAACCCATTGGTTAGTTCTGATTTTAATAGATTTAAATGAAGTTATATATTTTGAAATCATAGACACTCATTTTTGTGGAACTTTTATTCTTATAAATGAAATGAAATTGAGAGCCCTATCAGTCTTTCAGCTCAATAAAATGACAGACTGCTAATTCTGCTGTCACTTCTGGTTTTTCGTTCCACCCCTCTGTGCTTGTGCACATATGAACCACACATCGTGCTTCGAAGAGGCAACTGGACACAGAGTTTTCAAATAGAATCCTTTCTATTGTAAAAAGTACATAGTCTTACATTAAGGATACTACTTGGACAGTACAATAATCCAAGGCAATTTGTGACAGTCAACCATGCACAACACTTGAATAACTTTTAGATGAAACACAAGTGTTTATGAATAAGAGGCGTGGACACAGGATTCAAATAGTTTCTACATATAGTCAAGGATGCACTTTCTAGAGACCAGTTAATAGCTTTGTGTAGAGATAATTTTATAAGGAAACTCTGAAAAACGTTCTAATGTCATTTTTTCACATAGAATGTATGAATGTGTATGTTAAGAACCTTCCAAAAACTGGCCATATCAAATCACCTGTGTCAAATAACATGACTGATGCCACAGTTTATTAGCTCTATGCATAGTCTTTGAACCATGGCTGTATTTGTTATGTAGTCCTGCCTATGTTGCAACACTTTCCCCTTTCAACAGAGATAGTCTTCATCTTAAGCATTTATGCTAATCAACTTATAATGTACATTCATTCTAGTCTTGCAATTATCAAACTACAAAACATTGCTTTACAGCAAACTGAACACTGATAGTGTAAAAGCGATTAATCTCTCTAGTATTCTTCATTTGTTGCCATGGCAATACTGCTCCTCTGCAGAGCTATTAGCAAACATTGTATTAAGATCGCTGCCAAAGACAGAGTGAACCTCGGCAAACTCAGCGACAAACTCGAAGCAGTGTTATCCAGGCCAGCTCTGCCATGCCTTTGCA
>PVKM010053187.1:0-10077 GCA_004027735.1 Carollia perspicillata | reverse complement strand
AAAGTTCCCTTTAGCCCCCCTGTCCCCACACCATCCCCAGGCAGTCAGCAACCCACTTTCAGTCACACTGGACTTCCATAGCTGACATTTTCCAGAATTTGATATGAGTGGAATCGGACAGTACATCCTCTTTGCGACTGGCTTCTTTCACTCAGCGTAAAGCATTTATGATCCCTTCATGTTGCCACAGGTCAGGGAGGGCTTTTCCTTTTCACGGCTGAATAATATTCCAGTGCCTGGGGTGGCCAGTCTGTGTATTCCACTCACCTGTTGGTGGACATTTATTTCGGTTGTTCCCGGTTTGGAGATGCTATCTATAAAGCTGCTGTGAACGTTGGAGTACAGGTCTTGTGTGGACATGTGCTTTTATTGTCCTCTTGGGTGCATGTGTTAGAGATCAATTTCTGTGTGACAAATCACCCCTAAACATGGTGCCTTCAAACAATAAAAGCTTCATTATCTTACACAGTTTCTCAGGGTCAGGAATTTGGCTGTGACTCAGCTGGACGGGTTTGGACTGGGTTCTGTCATGAGACTGCAGGCTAGCGTTTGGCCAGAACTGCCTCATCGGAAGGCTCGATCCGCAGCTGGAGGAGCCACTTCCAAATGGCTCCCTCACATGGCTGTTGGTGGGAGGCCTCCATTCTACCAGGCCTGACTCTGCAGGAGGATGGCCTAGTCTTCTGTGAAGACTGGTACAAGAGGAAGCCAGAGGGAGCCCAAGACGTACACCAAAAATATTTCATAATCGAGTCTCTGAAGTCGCATCTGCCATATCCTATCTGTTAGAAGTGTAACTGCAAACTCGACCCGCCTCCTGAACGGGAGGAGAATTGCACAAGGCCGCGAGTGCCAGGCAGCGGGGCTCGCTGGGCCCATCCTGTAGGTTGTCAGCCACTGTCCCCTAGTATTTAAATACCTATTGAAGCAAACATTTCTACTGTGCACTTCACAAGAATTGTCTCCTTGGCCATTTACAATAGCTCTCTGAAGAAGAAAAGAAAAAAGAAAACCACAACTAATATTATTCTTATTTTACAGATGGGGAAACAAGCTGAGGGAAGTTAAGTCACTGGCCTACTGCCCACACCAGAGTAAACAGCGAAAATAAAATCCAATCTTGAGCTCTGTAAGTTCTGTATGAGGCAGAGGCTGATGACAACAAAGAACAAGAGCAGAAAAGGGAAGAAGGGAAGAAAATGCAATTATTATTATATTCTACTCCAGAGAAAGAGAAGAAGCACCCAGGGGAGCTGGGTCCCTTCACCGATTTCACAAACTTTCATCGAGCACCTACTCTATGCCAGGTGGTGTTTCAGGCCCTGGGAATACCACAGAGAACGAGATGAACCAAGTTCCCTGGACATGTGGAACGCACACACATGAGTGACTGATGTCACTCAGCAATATCCAGTCTTGCATCCAGCATGCAGGCGCACTGCTGGAGGAAAGGAGAGGCCCGAGTCTCTGTGCTGGATGGGGGGCCCCACGGTGATCCCAGCACAGGTGGTTACTGCCTACCTGGAGCTCACGGTCTCACGTGGTGGATCCGGATAGCAGACCATGTTAGCAAACAGTAAGCGACTCAACCATTCTTTCCTTCAATATTTATTGAGCACCTATTGTGTACCCTGCTGGGTTCTAGATATAACAGTGATCAAGACTGACAAAGATATGCTATATTATGAAGAGGGGATAAATGAATAAAGAGACAAATAAAAATGATTATTTGGGCCCATGTAAGGGCTGGGTGGTGGAATCCCACAGGGCGGTGACTGGGGTGGGGGTGGTGTTAGGGGACCCTGCCTAACCTCCTCCCCTGGACAGCATTTTTCTTGTTTCCCTGGTTGTATTTTCTTTGTTCAAGTGGAACTTCTGTCTGTTTGCGAAAGGCAGCTGGCTGAGGTTGAGATGGAAGCCCCCAAGATGAGAGTTTTGAAGAGCTAATCTTCGTACCCTCCCAATCAACTAATAAATGGAGACTTTGACCCTCCTCTCACCCCTTATCTCAAGACACGAGAGTACAGCGTGTCAAGGTGCAGCTTAGAAGGTGTATGATGGGATCTGGGCAGGGCCGGGTGGGGAGAGGAGGTGGGGGATCCAGGCAGGTCCAGGCTGGGAGAAGTGCCGTAGTGGAGACCTGCTTCCTTGTCTGTGAAATGGGTTCCTAGTACCAGGAACACTCCAGGCTTTTATTCTTTTTCCATCATGCAGAAGGCATTGACTGAGCACCTTCTGTGTGTTTGGGCCTCATTCTAGATCTCCTCCTATAAAAGGTCAGAGAGTAAGTATCTTAGGACTGTCACCACAACTCAAGTCCGCTGGAGCAGGGTAAAAGCAGCCAGAGCTCTATATGTAAATGAAGGGATGTGGTTGATCCCAAGAATATCAACAGGGTAGTAGGGTTGGTTTAAGGGGCTTAAAGCAATGCTTGGCATACTGTAGGCACTTCAGTAATGCTTGTTTGCTGCCTGGAATGTAGCAGGCACTGCACCAATGCCTAGTTGACAGTAGGCACTCCATAATGTTTTTGCCCTCCCTGGTATATAGCAGGAATTGCATTAATGCTTTTGCCCTCTATGGTATATAGCAGGCATTACATTAATGCTTGCTCATACCTAATTAGATAGCAGGTGCTGAACTCACATCTGGCCCATACTTGGTATATAGCAGGTGCTGAACTCACATCTGGCCCATACTTGGTATATAGCAGGTGCTACTTTAATGCCTGGTGTGTGCCTGGTAGATAGCAGGTGCTGCATTCGTGCTTGATCCGTGTGTGCTATACAGTAGACACTCCATTAAAGCTTGCTGTATACGTGGCATATAGCAGGCGCTGAGTAAATCGGGGGCCCCCAGGCCCAGTATACAAGAGGCGTTCCATTAATGCTTGTTCCAAGAATGGATGAGTGAAGGTTCTTTCCCGTTAGATAATACCAAGGCTCTTCCCAGGAGACCGCCAAGGCTGGAACTCCAATGTCTCGCGTGGGGCTGGTGTCTCCCAGCTCCGTGACCGCATTGGCGGGGTCCATGCCTCCCGCTCTGCATCGGAGTGGGGCCGACCCGGGCCGAGTGGAGCCGAGCGCCACACTGCCGGTCTGCCGAGTCCGCCACATTCCCACAATCCCGGGCGGCCCTGCCTGGCTCCGGGCTGAGCGTCCCCCTTCCCAGGTTGGCGCAACCAAACTGCGGGCGCGCCCGCCTCGCCCCGCCCCACTCCGCCCACTCCGGCCGTTAGTCCCGCCCTCTCGGCGGGCGCGCTGGCCGCCTCCTCCTCCCATTGGATGTGCCTCCCGCCCGTCGGCTCTGTGCCCTGGAGTGCTAGGTTGTACGGCGCTGTCGCTCGGTCGCGGCGGCTGCGGTTGGCGGCGGCGGTAGCGGTGGTGGCGCGGACGCGGGGTAGCTAGGCTGGAGTGCGCGGCCGAGCGGGACCGGCGTTCTCAAGCAGCCGAGTGGACCCGTCGGCCCGGGGGCCATCGCTGAGGGCCAGGCGGGCGTGGACAGGGCGGCTCCAGGCAAGGGCCGGGCCGGGGGGCAGCGGCGGGGGCGGCCGGCGGGCGGCCGGGGCCGGGACGATGACTCTGGAGTCCATGATGGCGTGTTGCCTCAGCGATGAGGTGAAGGAGTCCAAGCGGATCAACGCCGAGATCGAGAAGCAGCTGAGGCGGGATAAACGCGACGCTCGGCGCGAGCTCAAACTGCTGCTTCTCGGTGAGTTGGGCCGGGCCTGCTGGGGTCCGCAGCCGGCGGTTCGTGTGCTGTCGGGCGGGGCCGACACTGCCGGTGCTGTCCACGCCGGAGACAGGGGCCTGAGAGTCAGTCCCTGTCGGTGCTGTCCACGGCTGGGGTCTGGGGCCTTGGGGCAGCCCCTGCCTGTGCTGTGCATGGCGGGGACCCCAGTTTGCGGGGTCTGTCCCCGCCCGTATTGCCCACTGTGGGGCCAGCCCCTGCCTGTACTGTGCACATGAGGTCTCAGGTTTTTTCAGAGCCAGCCCTTGTCACTATTGTCCATGTCGAGTTTCTGGAACCCTATGGGTAAGCCCCTGCCTCTGCTGTTCACATCCGTATCCCGGATCCTCAGGTTCAGCCTGTGCCGTCCATGGGAGGTCCCTGATCCTTGCTGGGTCAGCCCTACCTCTGTTCATGTCGGGCCCCCAGAATCCTGGAGGGTCTGCCCTCTGCCCCTTCTCACGAGATGAGCCCCCACCCTGCATAGGGCTGGCCCTCCCACTGTTTCTGCCTGACTTGAATATTCCCCCTCGTTTCCCCCAGCATCTGTTCAGGCCCAAACCTTTGGGTTGTAATCCGCAGGCAGACGCGCCCCTCACCTCCCATGATCCCATCTCTGCTCTTCCCACCAGGTGGAGCCCTGTTCCCTACACTCAGGGCCTATTCCACTCCCCCCCCAACCCCCATTCCCTCAAGCTCTTTCTGTGTCTCCGTGGCTCTCCGTCCTCCCTGTAGCTCCTAGATCCTCCCCTCCTCATTGCGGGGTTGCGGGGGGCGGGGGGACCTTTTTCTCTCCTGAAAAGGAAACACACCTTGGGGGAAAGACAGACTTTCTTCTCTTCTGGACGCTTCTGTTTAGCTGGAAGCTGGGAGCAGGTGGGGTCCTAAGTCTTTGCAGGTTTTCAGAACTGGCCAACTCATCAGCCTTCCCCAAGTCTTTTCCTTCGCCGTTGTGGGAGCTGATTCTCCTGGGTCCTCCTCCTCCTTCCGGGAAGATCCCTGTTGGAGTCCCTACCCCCTCCGGGCACACCTGTTGCAGGGAGTGAGTTGGCCTAGCTGTCAGCAAAGTGTTGTCACCCCAAATAAGGGCTGTTGAAGGACTTACCTATGCCGGCAAAGGCAAGAAGGTCATGTACAAAACAGAAACCTGGGCCCTACCCTTTATGAGGCCTGTTTCATTTTCATTCCTGGACTGTGGGGAAAATTGGAAATGCTTGCAAGCTGCTCAGAGGTAGCTTTCATGGACCTGGGGCGGAAGGCCGGGGGAGTGTTTAGAGACCTTGCGGAGCTCCTGATAGTGGATAGTGGCGTTGGTGGCCCTTTGGGAGGCAGCGGGTCTTGGCTGAAATGCACTGCTTCTCCCACCTGCAGGGTCCTCCCTTTGGTGAAATACGTCCCCTATTTTGTTTTCCGAATATATGTATTTTGATTTACCTAAAGACTATGGTATGAAAAGGCCATCTTTACAGAAGAGACAGGTAGAGAGTAACCTGAAAGTTTGGAGGAAATGTGCAGTGGTATTCGAGTGGCACTTAGGAGGACCTCGTGATAGGTGGCTTTTGCAGTGGGCAGTAGAGTTTATCTTGGAAGGGCGTTGGAAATTAGAGGTATCGTAACAATACCATTAGCCGGCCTCCATCAGGGGCTGTGCGAGCCTCCAGGCGCTCCTGCAGCTTGTCTGTAGTGAGTCTAGGCTTCAAGATTGATGTGAGGGTCAAGGCCACAAGTCAGCAGCCTGTGCTTCGGCAGCCTTGGTGTGCCTCCGCATTCTCCCTGGGCCCGGAAGCCCCCCAGGAACCTGGCAGCTGATCTAGAAGCGGCCAGTGCCTCCAGTGCCTACCCGAGGGCATGGGGAGTCAGCTGCAAGGACACCTGTGCCTGCGTTTTCACTCTTCCCCTCCTGCACAACCCTAGGGGGGCCCCTAGCCCACTGCTGCCTGCACAACGGGGGGGATCGAGCACCTGTCTCTTGAGGTTACATCCGAGGCATGGGGGGCAGATGAGGCAGTGAGGGTGATGTGAGCTCACAGGTCCATGGTGAAGGGTTCTGAAGTGAGGATAGCCATCAGTGCCAAGCAGAGGTCCAGGGGATGTGTGGGGATGGGGGCTGACCCTGAGGTGCTCCTTACCAGCGATCCTGCAGGCTTTGGGCCTGGGACTTCTTTGGAAACCCTGGGGACCCTTGTGGCCAGGCAGCCTGTCCTCCCAGATTGAGGACTCCTTACTGGGAAGACTTTGATGGGATAGGGTGTGAGGACGCAAGGAGGGCATCCTTACTGAGTACCCTCTGCCCGGTGCCCAACCTGCTTATGGGACTCATTCCAGCCTCTCCCCTCTAGCACGCCAGCCACTGGCTGAAGACTGTCCCCATTTTGCAGGGAGAAAAATTGAGGGGCGGACTGAGCTTTCCAGCTGCAGTCCGGGCTGAGGTGGCCTTGTTTCTGTGAGGTTTTGGTGGTGTCTGCCATGGCACCTGGGCTTGAAACCTGGGGGAGCAAGTCACCGTCACTGGAGGAGCCCTTGCCCACTTCATCATGTCAGTCTGATGTGTCCCTGGGCCTGTGTGCACGTGACCAGTGGGGCTCTCAGCCTAGTGGGGGTTTTAATGTCCCATCCCAGTGGTGAGAGTGACCAACCTGTGGAGCTCTTGGAGCTATATTCCGGCCTGCAGACTGGGGGAACCTTACGGGCTCCGTCTCCAGTGCTTCCCCCACGACTCCTTTTTAAGGTGGACTTTCATCACCTCAGAAGGGCATCTCTTTTCCATACAGCAGGGTCTCCCCCTCGGCACTGGGGACATTGGGGCTAGGTCAGCCTCCGTGGGGCACTATGGGGAGTTGAGCAGTATCTCTGGCTCCACCTACTTGGTCCCAGGGACACCCCCAGTCTGACAACCACCGATGTTCCCAGATGTGACCTGGCATGCCCTGGGGATGGGACCACCTCTGAGAGCTCCTGTCCCGTGGTGGTAGTACACGGTGTGAAATGTGTGTTGCAGTGCCGGCTTATCATCAATGTACATTATCTGTCAGATGTTTTGTGAGTGCTTTAAAAGTACATATTTTTGTTGGGTCCAAAGTTGTGTGTATGTGCATGTGTGTGTGCACTCAGCACACAGTGTACATGTGGATGCATGGATGCAGGTCTTCAGTGTCACAGCTCTGGTGTTCCCGGCTGTGTCCTTGTTAGCGCTGTGTCTGTGGCTGGGAGCGGGATGGCCAGTATGTCTGTGCCGCAGTCCCCACAGTGAGCATCGCTCTCCCATCCTGTGGCCCAGAGCCCCAAGGCCCACTTGGGAGCTCTGGGGTGGGGGTCCCAGGCAGGCGAGGCACTCTGCTTCTGGCACAGCCCTTTGTCATGGTGTTTCTGCCATTTGGTAGAAAACCACCGAGGGGGGAATCCCTTGTCTGTTCCTCCGGGCAGGTTTCCTATTTGAAACTCAAGGCCTTCCATGGGAGCCCATTCTAGAGGCCCAGCGGCTCAGCATCCTGACCAGGCTGAGCCCAGTGGCTCCAGGGATTTCTAAATAAAGCAGGGCAGTCAGTTCCGCAGGCTTCCTGTCAGCCAGCTCTGAGCCCCACAGGGCGGTGAAAAGGCTTGGAATCTGGCCTGGGGTGTGGTGGCTCCGGAGGGAAGGGCGCGCCTCCTAGTGCTTTGAGGTACAGAGTGGAGTGTAGCCACCAGCTTCTGGCGGAGAAGCTTGGCTGCATCCCCTGCAGACTGAGAGCAGAGAGCACCCTTGGGTGTCCTCTCACTTGCCCCTTGATTCCCCTGGGGCTGTGAAAGGACCTCAACTCACCCCAGGAGTCTTAATGTCCTTTAAATTACAATTCAATTAAATATTTTGGCTAAAAGGGTCTGCTTTCCCTGGTGCAGTCCCGGGAAGTGCCTTAGGAGCCCAGGTTGCCCTTGGACCCAGCTATTTGTTTTCCTGTGGGGCCCAGGAGGACCCCCAGTGTCTGGATGAAGCTCTGTCCCCTTCCCATGGGGCCTGCAGGGCCAAGCCACTGGAACAGCTCCCCACAAGGGACAGTTAGCATTGCAGGCGCTCAGAGCGTGGTCTCATCAGGTGTGTCACCATGCTCTGGGGCCAAGGCTGGCGCTGCAGTTGATTTGCACAGACACCCATGCTTCCGGGCGTGGTTCTGTGTGTGCCGAGCTGTGCCGGTCACTGCGGTGAGACTGGAGGAAGTGCTCGGCCTCAGACATTTAACCACAGAAGGTTTCACTTTCTGCTTCTTATGGCGGAGCTCTCCTAGGTGCAGCCCCACACACCACTGCAGTCATCACTGCCCGTGGCCCTGGATGTTTGGAGTGGCGTGTGGGAGACCAGACATAGCTTAGACGAGGACCTCTGGCACAGGGGGTGCATTTCTCTCTTCTCAGTCCAGGCCCTGGGCTGGGTGCCTTGGGTCTGGACCTGTGAGCCATGAAGGGTGTTCAGAGCTGGACAGCAGTCGGGGGGAATGGTCCTATCTCTGGTCCCCCAGAGGGTGCTCCTTTTCTAGCTAGCAGCTCTGCCCTATTCAGTGGGGACTGTTAGCTGAGGTAGCCCTGCGGCCTGGTGTTTGTGAGTGGTGGGTGGGGTTTATCGGTGGAACTCAGGATGCTCACAGGACCAGGACCCCAGACCTCAGCTGGTTGGCTCATGGATGGTCGTTCATAGTCCCTGTGTCCCTAGGCCTGTGGTCTCCCTGTGCCACTCAGCCTTAGGGCCCTGGCTGGCTGTGGGCATGTCACACCACTAGTGTGACGCCACCTCATATGCTACCCCCCACCCCTGCCCCACCTGTAGGTCCTCACCACCCCACCACCATGTGTCACAGGGCCTTGCAGGCTTCAGAAATGTGTTCTGAGTGACTGATTTGTGATTGAATTCATTCCCCCAGGCGGGTGGAGTGGGAGTCACCCAGCACCCCCTGATGCCCCAGCTCGCATGCATGTGAGGCTCCCTGCTCAGGCAGCCCCGTGACCACCTGCCTGTGGTCCTGTGCTCTGCTGGGTAGGCACACAGGGGCTCCAGGGCACAGCTCACGTCTGCCTGTCTCTGAGGTGCCCCGAAGGGGGCTCGGCTCATCTACCCCGAGACCTGCTCCCCCAACCCTGGCCAGGGTGGACAGCAGGGGGAGTGCTTGCTTGAGGGTGAGACCATGGTCACTTGGTCGTGTTTCCCAGGCTGGGCTCCTCATCTGTTGGACAGAAATGGTGCCCCTGCCTCTGTTGTGGTATGAAATGGCATATGGTGAAAACTTTGTGTAAGTTCCTTTTAATTTTTTTTTTTTTAGATTTTATTTACTTTTTTTTAGAAAAAGAAGGGAAGGGAGGGAGGGAAAATCAGTGTGTGGCTGCCTCATGCGCCCCTCACCAGGGACCCTGCCCACAACCCAGGCATGTGCCCTGACTGGGAATTGAACCAGCGACCCCTTGATTCATAGGCTGGCACCCAATCCACTGAGCCATACCAGCCATGGCATATAAGTTCATTTTAAAAAGCTGCAGGACCTGGTGGTGGCTTAGTGGGTTGGGCGTTGTCCTGCAAACCAAAAGGTTGCCAGTTTGATTCCAGTGAGGGCACGCGCCTGGGTTGCGGGCCAGGCTCCCAGCTGGGGGTATTTCTCTCACATGTGGATATTCCTCTTTCTCTCTTTCTCCCTTATTTCTCTTCTCTCTAAATAAATAAATAAATAAACAGATCAAATCTTAAAAAAAATAAAGCGGTGGGAATAGCCCAGGGAGGTGGGTGTCTGTGCCAGGACTGAGGTGGGAAGCGCTAGAACGAGCTGGAATGGGGTCTCTGTCCACACGCGGCTCCCGAGTCTCGGTTTCCTCTTCTGTGAACTGACAGCAGTTTAGGATGATTGCGAGGATAAGGTGCTCTGGTGATGAGTTTTAAGCTCCGGAGCACTGTTGTTGTTTTTATTCACACCGTCCACACTGGCCAGCCGGTCCCTCGGCCAGTACCAAGACAGGGAGCGGGCTTCCCTGTCTTGCAGCAGGGAGCCCAGAGCTTGGCCGTCAGGGCTGGCCACCTTGGTACTTTTTCCAATGCCCAGCGCCTAGGTGGTGCTGTAGGAGGTGGGCGCGCAATAAGCGCCTTGGAAGGTGCGGCTCCCGCTGAAACAGGTGGAAGCTACCTTTCCTGTGCTGATGTCTGTTTGCTTGTGGACCTTGATGGGGGCGTGTAGAGTTGGAAGGGACAAATGTTGACAGGTCAGACCCCTCCCCTCAGGGAGACCCCCCCAGGGGTGGGAGTATGACCTGGGAGCGGGTTGTGTGTCTCTGCCCCATCATTCCTCTCATCTGAGCTGGTGGTGATGTCAGTGAGCTGGGCTAGGCGGCAGGGTCCAT
>PVKM010053186.1:0-10090 GCA_004027735.1 Carollia perspicillata | reverse complement strand
TAAAGGAGCTCATCATCACCAAGCCCTTATTATATGAAATGTTAAAGGGACTTATCTAAGAAAAAGAAGATAAAAAACAGGTATAGTAAAATGATAGCAAAGTCATAATTATTAACAACCACACCTAAAACAAAAACAAAAGCAAACTAAGCAAACAACTACAACAGGAACAGAACCACAGAAATGGAGAGCACATGGAGGGTCATCAGCAGGGGAGTGGGAGGAGGAGAGAGGGGGAAAAGGTACAAAGAATAAGTAGCATAGAGGGTAGGTAGAAAATAGACAGGGGGAGGATAAAAATAGAATGGGAAAAGTACAAGCCAAAGAACCTATATGTATGACCCATGGACACGAACTAAAGGGGGAGAATGTGGGCGGGAGGGGGTGTGCAAGGTGGAGGGGAGTGAAGGGGGGAAATGGGACAACTGTAATAGCATAATCAATAAAATATAATAAAAGAAATTTTCAGTGAAAAAAAGAAAACTAATGAAATTTCTTCTTAGAGTTATACCATTTTTATGGGTTAGATTGATATTATTATATGGGTCATTTTAAAACTTTTGTAGTTAACAGAATATTTCAAAATGGCCAAAGTTTTGTTCATCTCCTTATATTGGCCAATTTATTATTTTCACTTCAGAAGAAACATACACCTCTGTATATTACTTACTATTTAATAATAAATTAGGTAATGTTTCTCAAAATGCGATTCTGAACCATTTGTATCAGAATCATTTGTGCCATTAGGAAAACATGAGTCAGGCCTTATTCCTGACATTCCCTCTACAAAGATTCATTCTGAAGTTTTAGAAAAACTGTATTTTGTATTTTAGACCAAGCTCTATACAATACAGAATCCCACTCTAATATATTCATGCAGCCTCTGCTTTAAAACTTACACTAAAATGCAATACATGATGTCACACATCAGGCATTATTAAAGAACATTTATAGTCAGGAAATTTTACCTTATATTAAAGCCAAATGTATCGTGAAATTTCTACTAGTTGGTTCCAGTTCTCTCCTCTGAAACTATGCAAAATAAATATAATTCCTTGTCTACATTACAGTCTTTCAAATACTTAAAGACCACTATTATATTCCATCTTTTTCTGCATTGGGCTACATTAGATATCTTTACTTCCCACAATCATTGCTTATCTGACACCATTTCCATATCCTTTACCATTCTTTTCACCATCCCTAGACACACCCCAGTTTGTCATTGTCATTCTCCAAAGGTCATGCCTAGAGCTAAACATAATATAAAAGATGTGATTTGACCAATGTAAAGTTTTAGGATACTGTTTTCTCTGTCACATATTTAGAACACTGTCTGTTCAGTCTTAATAAAGTACCCTAAATTTGTGTAGCCTTTTATGACTGTGTGCATTTTTTTTGCATCCACATATTACTGTAGAAGCATATTGTGCTTACAGGGAACAAAAAAGTGTAGGTCTTGAGAAGGCGGTTCAAGATGGTGGCTTAAGATGATCCTGAGCACACGTCCCACAGACACAACAAATATACACCTACATATGGAACAAAACCCCCGGAAAAGAACTTCAAAACAATCTGAAAGTCTGTTCCACAAAAAGAATAAAAGGGCCATATGGAGATGGGTAGGAGTGGCAGAGACATGCTCTTACCAAAAATCCGTGCAGGGACTCACAGTTGGGAGAGATCTCAAAAAACAATCACTAACAGAATTTCTCTCTGAGGACCAAGTGTTTTGTACCCTACATCAGGCAGCCTAACCCTTGGGTCCTGCATTGGAAGGACACTTTGAAAACCAATAGGGTTCATGTCCAGGAGAAAAATAGGGCTATAGTGAATGAAGATCTCATTTTTATTTTATTTTTTAAAGATTTTATGCATTTATTTTTAAACAGAGGGTAAGGGAGAGAGAAAGAGGAGAGAAATATCAATGTGTGGTTGCCTTTTGCACACCTCCTACTGGGGACCTGGTCCACAACCCAGGCATGTGCACTAATTGGGAATTGAACCGAAGACCCTCCAATTTGCAGGCCAGTGCTGAATCCACTGAGCCATGTGAGCCAGGGCAAGACCCCACTTTTAAAGAGTTGCATGCAGAACCACTTGCCTAAGAACCCAAGTGCAAAAAGTAACAGGTTGAGAAGAGTCCAGACAATATGTGATGAAGAGTCACTTGCTGATCTTGAGACATCTGCCAGAGGGACAGAAGTCTGCTGGGACTCTATCCAGGGACAAAACTGACAGTCACCGTTTTTTTATAGGCTCCCTCTAACTTGCTGGTGCTGACACTGGTAGGTGACATTTTTGCACTCTCACTCATACCTGCCAACAGTGGCAGGTGAGCAGTATTCCCTACTCCATCCCCAGCCACTCATGGTACTGATAAATGTGAGCAGCTATAGGTGAGCAGCTATAAACTCATTCCATGTACAGATCCCCACCAGAACCAATTGGAAATGCAGATCGCATAGGGAACACCCCTTGAGCACCGAGCTCTGGTGGTCAGGGTGGATTGCACTTTGGACCCCATGTGACATCTCCTACACAGGACCATTGCTTCAACACTAGGAAATATACAACTCCAAGCTTGCCAAGGTAGCCTTAAGATTCCCAAAAGAATATTTTCACGCCTGCTGCAGCTAGCCTGCCAAGGCATTCCCAGCATGGCATGCCCTGAGTTTTCCACTGGGTCATGCCTGCTCCAGCTCAAGCTCCAGCCCAAGCTCCAGCCAACCCCACAAAGAGGCTCCAGTGTGGTACATCCCAGAGCTTCCCCCACCCATGTTCACTACAGCTCCAGCCAGCCTACCAAAGCCACCAGGGATATAAAATCTAAACAAGAGACACTCCTTCAAGACTGAGAGAGGTAGCTGTTTCACCTGATTCACAGAAACAAACACAGAATCAAACAAAATGAGAAGACAAATATGTTCTAAATGAAAGAATAAGATAAAAAAAACAGGAAAAAAAGAAAGAAACAGAGATTAGTAAATTACCCCATAAAGAGTTCAAAGTGATGGTAATAAAGTTGCTGGCCAAAATCAGGGGAACAATGGAGGAACACTGTGGGAACTTCAACAAAAACCTAGAAAATATGTGAAAGAAATAGAAATAAAGAATCAAATAACTACATTGAGGGGTTCAACACAAGATTAGATGGTATATTAGATGACATATTAGCCAACTGGAAGACAAAATAGTAGAAATTATCCAGTCAGAACAGCAAAAATAAAACAATTTAAAAAATTAAGGTAGTGCTTGTCTTGCTCCCTGGCCATATGGGTGGTTATTCTTGGTTGGGAGTCATTGGAATCAATCAACTTTAGGATCCGCTTTGTTATGAAAAGTGGAAAGGAAAAGCTGAGGCATAAGCAGACATTGAAAATAATCAGACAAGACAAAGTGAAACTCGTCATTCTCGCCAACAACAGTCCAGCCTTTAGGAAATCTGAAATAGACTATTATGGGATATTGGCCATGACCGGTGTCCATCACTACAGTGGCAATAATATTGAATTGGGCCCAGTGTGTGGAAAATACTACAGAGTGTGCACATTGGCTGTCATTGATCCAGGTGATTCTGATGTAATTAGAGGCATGCCAGAACAGACTGGAGAAAAATAAATCATGCAAAACTTTTCTTTAATAAAACTGGCCAGAGCTTGTTTTATTTTCATTTAAAAAATGAGGATAGAGCCCTGGCTGGTGTAGCTCAGTGAATTGAGTGAGGGCCTGTGAACCAAAAGGTCACCGGTTTGATTCCCAGTCACGACACATACCTGGGTTGCAGGCCAGGTCCCCAGTAGGAGAGAGAAATATCAATATTTCTCTCTCTTCCGCCTTCCCCTCTCTCTAAAAATAAATAAGTAAAATTTTTTAAAAATAAGGATGGTTTAAGGGACCGCTGGGACAATAGGAAGCATATTAACATTCACATTATAAGAGCTTTTCCTTTCAAAAGGAAAAGAGAGAGACAAAGGGAAAGAAAACTTATTTCAAGAAATATTGGCTTTTTGGACAGTCACAGGCAGTGTCTAATATTGACCTACACCAGAGTCACTCCTAAGAGGCCCCAGAACCAACACATTCAGTGGCTGGCCTCAGACCACAAAAGAGCACTACCCATTTAGCTCCACAAATGCCATAGGACTCGACAGGCACCAGACTGTGTTAGGGTGAATTCCACTTTGTGGATCAGCCCCCACACAGCAGCTCATACAATGTAGTTTTGGTCAATCCATACTGCCACCCAGCCTAAAGGTCAAGCTCACCCACAAATGTGCTTTTTTAATTAATTTATTTTTAGAGAAATGGGAAGGGAGGGGGAAAGAGAGGAGAGAAACATCAATGTGTGGCTGCCTCTCACGTGCCCCCTACTGGGGTCCTGGCCCACAACCCTGACTAGGAATCCAACTGGCAAGCCTTTGGTTTGTAGGCTGGCACTCAATCAACTGAGCCACACCAGCCAGGGCAATCTCCAAGATTTTTATACTTTTTAATGTTATTATAAAAGGATGCCTTTCCAATATGGATGTCTTTAATTTCAATTTATTGCTTAATTGCCCAAACAAGAAGTTGCAGGAAAAATGTTGAGTAGAAGAAGAGAGATTGGTTGTTCTTGTCATATTCTTTATCTTAAGGGAAAGTGTTCAGTATTTCACCATTATGTATGATTATCTGTGAGTTTTTGCAGATGCTTTTTATCAGATTGAGGAATGCACCTCTATTCATAGTTTGTTGAATGTTTTTATAATGAAGATGTGCTGGATTTTTTAAAATACTTTTTCTGTATATTAAAATGGTCATTGATCATTATTTTTTTAAGTACTCTTTTAAGCTTGCCCACTGTCTCCTCTCTTCTGGGATTCTAATAACATGAATGTTAGATGTTTTTTTTTATAGACATAAAGGTTCCTGAGGTTATCTTCATTTGTTTTCTCTCTATTTTTCAGATTGGGTAATTCTATTATTATCTTTTCAAGTTAACTGATTCTTTCTTCTGCACCCTCCATTCTTCTTTGAACTTATCAATTCACTTTTTATTCTAGTTTTTGTATTTTTCATTTATGAAATTTCCATTTGGTTCTTTTTAAAATTTTCTGTTTCTTTGCCCAGACTTTCTATTTCTTTGCTGAAACTTTCTATATTTTTGTTTCAAGCCACCTTGTAATTGCTCCTGGAAGAATATTTATGATGGCTGCTTTAAAATCATTGTCAGGTGATTCATCTTCTCTGTCATCTTGGTTTTGGCACTGATGAATTGTCTTTTATCATTAACTATGTTCCTGATTCTTGGCAAGATGGGTAATTTTTAAAAAAGAAACCTAAGTATTTTGGGTGTGATGTTATAAGAACAGGTATCTTATTAAAACCTTCTGTTTTTGCTGACTTTATCTGACACCAGCCTGCCAAAGCAAAGTAGGGTGCTGCCTAGTTACTGCCAAACGGGAGTCAAAGTCCAAGTTCCCCATTAGGTCCTCTTTTGACACTGAGAGTGGCTTCACATAATGCTGAGTAGAAGTGATTCCTCGTATGTCCTCCCCTGACACCACAGTGGTAGGAGAATGTGTGGCATCATGACTGCAGGATAATAGTGAAAGTTTTCATTTTCCTCCTAGACCTTTTATGATATGACTCCAGTGGAGAGGAAGTGGGGTACTTCATTACTTTTTGGTGGGGTAGAAGTCCATACTCAAAGTAGTATCCAGTAAGATACCATGCAGGAAGTAAAGAGAAGGGTGTGTTTCCTTACTTCCCCATTCAGATCAGAGTCCTCATTCACTACTCAGCCTTCTCCTTAGTCCACTTCTCTCAGTGGGGAGTGTGGAATACCACATTAGAGCCCTAATGAAGCCTAGACTTTATGTCTAGGCTTTCCACTTACTGTGTTCTCTGGTGGGGGTAGATATTGGGTTGCAGTTTTTCTTTGGTGTTTTGCTGGAGTAGAGCAGTTACTATCTAAAAGTTTTTTATGTCGATTGGCCCCTTCTTTGCCCTTTAGCTCTAAATAACAGTTTTAAAGGGTGGGGTCTCTCCTTTGTTGGCTTTGTTCATACTTTTGGTTGTCATCTTTTGCTTTAAGTTTGGTATACATGAGGCAAAAAGAAAACCCAGGGAACTCATCATCATGTTTTTCCTTTAGTACTGAGGTCCTCAGCCAATATTCCTTCTTCTCTCCACCTTTCAGAGTGCTCTTAAGTTTGTTTTACATATGCTACTTACGGGTTTCAGTTGTACTTAGCAGGAGGAATATAGAAAAGTATACCTACTACATCTTTCCAGAAGCAGAAAACAGCTAATCAAAACATTTCAGACTTGTTTAACCAGCTACACATTCATTTGACTTTCTGTTAACCGTCCTTTACTGAATCATTTTAATGCATTAATGTGTTCATTCTTTCATTCAACAAATGATTATTGAGCATCTATTATGTGCTTAGAACTAATAAATGAGGCTCCATCTTTGCCCTAAAGAAGTTCAAAATCTAGCAAAAGGACACAAGGGAACATTTGATAAAAACACAGTTTCAAACATGCAATGGCCTTGCCAAAAAAGAGACACCTATATGACAGATAAAACAAGAGACTCTATTAATGTCTTGCCAAAATCTAGATATGTTATACCACTTGTTTTCCCTTAACTACCAGTCTATCAGTCCAGTAACCCTTTTAATAATGAATTAAATTAACAATATTTATTTCTATTAAATGAAGGGTACACTTTATATTTACTGTTTTTTTGCTAAATGGTCATAAATGTATTTATTTATTAATAAAAATATTGGGAAGTGATCAATGCAAAGATACCTGTTGTCTACAATTGGGAGGATTTACATTTCACACAATTCTGGGGGGTGGGAATCAAAACAACATTTTTAAAGTAGAGAAATATTTGTGCAATTCCATTCTTCTGATAATTCTATTGTGATTTCTTAAAGATTACTGACAGAAGTTTCATAACTACATGTGGAATTTGTTCCATTTCCCTTACATAAAATCCATCTGGTCTGGAAGTTTAAAGCATCAAAAGAACATTAATGCTCACTTACTATTCTTTCCTATGCATTGGGCCTCATTTCACCCCTAACCACATTTATTTAATAGACTCGAATAGAAAGGTATTTTTTCCCGTATAAATGTTAGGCACAAAATAGACTCGAATCAATATATTTCTATCATCTGTTCATATTATGTCTCTAGCAGAGGTCCTCTCTTGTCCTGGCTTTCATTCTTACATTTAAAACCATTACCAAAGCCCTTTTGTCTGTCCTCAGCATTTTTATAGATCTCAAGCATATTTTGTGCTTAACCTTTCTAACCATATTCTAATGGAAGATTTTAGATTTGTTCTTGCTTATATGTATTTTCTTCTATATTTGCATGTCTCTGAAGAATAATTTGAACTCATGAGAGATTTCCCAATGCAGCCACATAGTTTTTGTTAGCTGCCTCTACAGTTTAAAATGTGTTTTAAAGTGTCTTATCCTTCTTGAGTCCTCTGTTTTAGAGTCTCTGTCTTTACATCTTGCCTGTGGAAATCTTATTTTTATAGTAAAGAATACCTTTGAGTATCCACGTCTTCCTTCCCTTGTCTTTCTTACCTCTTTCAGTACTTCTTTTGGTATGTGCCGGTAAAATACACCAGCACTTTTTTCTAAAGCATTGCTGCCAAATGCCTACTCAAATAAATAAGCATTTTCCTCCCAACCACTTTTGGAGGGAAAAATTTCACATGGCAACCTGTGAATGTGTGGATGTGTAGATGTAATCCCTGCACCCCCCATTTTTAGGAATATAAATTATCTAAAACAGATGTTTCTGTTCTTATGCCAATATATCTTTACATCAAGAAATGATATTTTCTCCTAATATATTTATGCTGACACAACCCACACTTGGATAAAAATGGTCCATGTGAGGATAGAGCAAAAATGATTATTGAGCAATTGTAAAACCACTTCATATTTTACCTCTGTACTCTTACCATAAGCTATTATGGAAAAACTAAAATACAATGTATTAAACACACACACACACACACACACACACATCCATGTCTCCAGAAAAAGAAATGCACATAATGGTATAGTATTGTATGATTTCAAACATTTTTATTCTGAAATCCTAACTCATACATATAACACAACCCTGCTACCATAAGGCATATGAGAAAAATAAAATCTGGAGTAGCTATTTTTAATAGGTATATATAATTATGAATATTATGACATCAATTAAAGATTTGGAATGAATGTTCAAAGCACATATAAAACCTCCAATATATTTCTTTTCTTTTTTGCTTGTGAAAGAAACATGAGTTTTCTCTAATAGTCTTTTTTCAACTTTATTGAGGTGTGATTGTCAAATTAATTTTGTGATTTTTAAATTTGTATAAGGTGATGATATAGGTGAAAATGATTCATGCACCACTGTTACAGTATTAAGCTATTGTGAATTTGACTATATATCTACCTTTACCAGTGAGTTTTAAACTTTTGTATGCTTTTTGTTTTTATTTACTGTCCTTTCATTTCAATTTGAAGACATCCCTTCAACATTTCTTGTAATGCACGTCTAGTGCTCAAGAACTCCAGCACTTGTTTGAGAATGTCTACCTCTGTTTTTGAAAGAAATGTTTGCTGAGTAGAGTATTATTACTGGTTGTCAGATTTTTTCTTTCAGAACTTTGATTATATTACTCACTCTCCTGGCCTACAAAGTCCCTGCTATAAAATTTGCTGAAGGCCATATTTTAATGACCTACCTTTGAGTTTTCTGATTTTTTCTTCTGCATCATTGAGTCTGCTTTTAAAGCTACTTATTGAAGTTTTCAGTTCTATCATTGTATTTTTCAGTTCAAAGATTTCTGTTTGGGTTTTTGCAGTTTCTGTTTCTTTATTAAATTTCTCATTCTCTTCATGCACTGTTTTCCTTACTTTATTTACTTGTCTGTGTTCACTTGCATTTCATTAAGCTTCTTTAATATTAAAAAGGTGATATATTATGACCAAATTGAGCTTATCCTAGATTGACTTACATTAAAAAATCAATTAATGTAATATACCATATTATAAATTATGAGGACTGTCCAGAAAGTATCTAGCCATGTAATATGAAAAACAGAGGCATTTATTGAAGAAGATACAAGGTACAAGAAACATTGTACATAAGACAATGATGCCTAAGTCCCCTTCCAAATAGGCACCTTGGGACCTCACACAGTTTTAATCTCCAGCAGCCACCCCATTGTATTTCCCTGAATCTCATTGATGGTCTGAAATCTCTTCCCTTTCAAAGATGATTTTAATTTTGGGAAAAGCCAGAAGTTGCTGGGTGCCAAATGTGGTCTGTAGGGAGCTGAGTCACCTGGGTGATTTGATGTGTCACCCAAAAACTGCACAAGATATGAAGCATGAGCAGGTGCATTGTCATGACAAAGCTGCCAATCACTGGTTGCTCATAGCTGCAGCTTTCTGAATCACCTGAATAGTTTCTGTGGAGGAATGTTCAAGCTTAATGCAAAATTTGATGCAATTTGCTGCTCTCCTGACTCAGTCATTTTGAATGGGAGTGTACACAGTACACTTGCTCACTCAATGGCATTTATCACCTCCACTGACTAGTACAGTGAAGTCATACTTGTTCACACATGTGCATTCCAGTCCACTCTCCTTGGCTGTCAAATTACATCAATGTCATGCAACCCGTTCTCATTATATTAGTAATGGCTGTTTATTTATTTTTAGACAGAAGGGAAGGGAGGGAGAAAGAAAGGGAGAGAAACATCAGTGTGTGCTTGCCTCTTGCGTGTCCCCTACTAGGGACATGGCCTGTAACCTAGGCATGTGCCCTGACTGGGAATTGAACCGATGACCCTTTGTTTTGCAGTCTGATGCTCAGTCTACTGATCTACACCAGCCAGGGCTTCCTTTTTATATTTCTTAATATCCCTTCTCAGTCATTACTTCTTCCTGCCACTCACCCTCTAAATATTTTTACTTTTGGGAAGTATTTTATACTTTGTTCCTAGGTGATGGCAAGTCATTCCTACGTATATGTATGTTTTAGTCAGAGTTCTCTAGAGAAACAGAAT
>PVKM010053185.1:0-10080 GCA_004027735.1 Carollia perspicillata | reverse complement strand
CTAAATTTTATTTTTAAAAAGCTAAGAAAATTGTGGTGGGATTATTAAAATCTGCATGAAATGAGAAACCAATTCGATCATTGTTGGAATCTATCAGGAAGATAATACTGTAATCTGAAATGAGTTTTCTTTTCCTACAGACATTGGAAAGAATGTCTGGAGTTGGCACAAACCTTACCACCAAACCACTGAAAGAAAGGAAAAATGCTAGGCATCATCTGTTTAAATCAATCCAAAGATAATTTGAGCGTGAATCAACTTTTCTAACCATTGTGTTCAACTTGGAAAACTTGATGTAGCATAATATCCATTTGGCTTTCTTTGGTGTGACAGCCGCTTTTATCTGTTAAGTCGACTTCTATTATTATCTTGGTAGCCCAGCAAGAATTAAAGTGCTTCTAATGGCCAATTGTAATCTCAAATCACTCTTGCCGCTTCACCTGGAAAAAGAATTCCCCATCAGCACAAAGATGGACCCTCATGGTCATTGTCATTTGGCCCTGCCTCAAAAGCAGCTGCATCCCAATACACACAAAAAAGTTAAATGTTCTCATTTTAGGAACCAGTCTGGTTTTAACACAAGCCCAGAAACGGGCATGGAAATGGCCTTCACCTATAAAATGGCCATTGGAATAATGCAGAATGTGCATCTGTTCATTTTTTCATCAAAACAAACCAACACAACACTATTTTAAAATGCCTGTAGAGAACTCACAGATCCCAAAGAACATTTCTGAGAAAGATCTCAAAAATCTCATTTTGAGAACCACTGAATTAGAGGATTCAGCTCCTCAAGACTACTTAAATCAAGTTTCTAGACACCCTTTAAGTCAGGAGGCCATGTTCTCAACAGGGTCATGGCCATGAGTGAGTATATGGACTAAATAAAAATGCCAGATTTTCGTACGTGAATGCAGTGAGCAAGACACATCGAAGGCACCTGCAGCAACAGGGCATGTGACACTGAAGGCCAGGTGGCCCTTACTGATAATGACCAGGCATGAGAGCACAGAGCAGAAACACACTGAGCAATTCCTACTGGCAGGCTCAGCATGTGCAGGGGGAAATCCTGGTAACACATCCCAGGTTCCACGCGGACCTCACGCCTGCCTCACACTGACAGGATGAATAGAACTGGCTGTAAAATCCTGTCTTTCAAATCTCCTAAAAATCACTGTCTAACTTTTGAACAACCTTGTAAACACCTCCAGTATCAGCGAAATCTGCCTAAAAAAAAATGATTTAGCTTCTTTAGAGGGCTTACTAGTTAGAAATATTTGTTTTTATACTACCTGTCACTTAGAAAGCATAAACTATCACCTGCTTATTAGATGTTTATGTCTGGTATCTCATTAAGTCCTCACAATGATGTAATGAGGTCACTGTTGTTATTCCCAATTTGTGAATAAATAATTGAGAGGTTAAGTCTTAGAATGAGTCAGTCAACCGCGTCGGTTTCCGCTACAGATGCCAGTAGGTACTAAGCTATTGAGACATACAATAAATGCTATCCTGTCCATTAGAGAGAAGACAGCTTAGTTTATGACCACAAGTTCTATCTTGTGCCCACTACACTCACACCATTAGGTCACCTCTTCCAGAATTCATAGCGTTTGATGTGAAACTTATGGATTGCAGCCCCCCTGTCCTTGACGTCGACTTCTGTCCCATCGCTCTGTCCCCACATGTCTCCCTCCACTCACAGGAGGAAAAAAGCTCCTGTGTCCTGAATTTATGAAAACACGGGCAAAGATATCTAGGGCATATGTTAGGGAAAAGATCACTTTACAGACACTTTTCAGAGAAGACTTCATCAGCAATTTTAGAGAAGACGAAAACATGCTTCTCGGGAAACGCTTGTGAAGACAGTGCTTCAGTGCAAACACCGTCATCTGACGAAGGCAATAAATAAACAAGGAAAAACAGTGGGAAGGAGGCGAGGCAACACGCGAGGGTCACGCTGCGGCCAGAACACACATTTTATCTCACATCAAACATCCGATCTGCTCCCTGCCATATGGTGTCCTTCGTATAAGACCTTACCCCAAACACATGAACTTCATTATTGGTGGAGTTTTCTAGGATGTGTAAAATATATTAGCTCTTAAATAATTCTCGTAGAAAGTAGTTTTGGAGGTTTCAATTCCAGATAATCACTTCAGTGCTCCCATCTAGAAAATCATGTCGTTTTCCTATCCTTTTTCCCTAGATAAGCCCAAACTATTTTATCATTCATTTTTTTAAATTTATTTATTTTTTATTGTTATTCAAGTGCAGTTTTCTGTCTTTTACTCACGTCCAAGTCCACCCCCCTAGTGCTCCCCACCTCCCTCCCATTTCCACCCCCCTTAGTTTTTGTCCATGTGTCCTTTATACTTGTTCTTATAATCCCCTCCCTTTTCCCCTGAAATTCCCTCTCCTCTCCCCTCTGGTTACTGTCATCCCATTTTCTATTTCAATGTCTTTGGTTATATTTTGCTTGCTTGTTTGTTTATTTGCTTAGGTTCCTGTTACAGGTGAGATCATATGGTATTTGTCTTTCACCACCTGGCTTATTTCACTTAGCATAATGCTTTCCAGTTCCATCCATGCTGTTGCATAGGATAAGAGCTCCTTCTTTCTTTCTGCCACATAGAATTCCATTGTGTATATGTACCATAGTTTTTTTTTATCCATTCAATATCATTTATTCTTATTAAATTGAGAAGAAAATACCAGGCAGGTAATGTGGTGATATTTTGATTTTGATATTTTGTTTGCTCCAATCTAGCTGATAAGTATATAGTACCCTAAACACAATAGTGCAGGGAATCTTTTTTGAAATGAATTTTCTATTTTGTCCCTGATTATCTTAATCTCGTAGACGAGGGCTCCCAACTTTGCAGCACCAACTTTGCTATTTCTAGCCCTCTTTCAGGTACTGGCCCCCAAAGTCATACACCATTTCAGACACAAGCACTAAATAACTCATTTCTAAGCGAACCCTACACCTTTTTCTAGATTGGACACCATACAGAAAATCACTTGTAAATTACCTTTAGTTACACTGACGATGCTGGACGCCATGCAGAAATCTGAGCGTGGAGGCCGTGCTTCTCGTTTTATTTACTGACGAAAAAGGAAAGTCGTTAACTCTTTCATTCTTACATGGAATGTATTTATTGTGTACAAACCTCTGACGGCTGTGACCTGCCTCGCCTCACCAGCCTCGGCGCCTCAGTTGTCATGTCAACAGTTCACTGAAGACAGTAAGGAAAAGCCACTGCCTCTCCAGCCCAGTGTTTTTATAACTTCGTACATTTCCCTGTAAACTCACTAATCACCAGGATCTGGGCAATAAAAGCTTTCATACTCTCACATCAAAAAGAAACTACCTACAGCATTCCTCTCCTTTCTGCCTACCTCCTACATTTATTAGCCCGAGTTACCACCCATGTAAATGTGAGTCACTTCTCTTTGGGCATAAATTTTATAATTATTCACCTCGAGATATACTCTGCTGAGATAAGGCCACAGCTCTTTAGAAATTCCAGCCACCACCCATTGTCTCTGGACAAACAAAAATATTATGTCTTGCTAGAGTAAAGGAAATGAAGTAGTACTTTTCTAAAGCACAAAAGAATAATTAAAATAGTCTGTGCTTTTATAGTTATGACTTGAACAGAAAGTGGATTAAGTTGTGATAGAAGAAAAAAATAAGTAAAATCCTAAATATGTGGCTTTGTTCTTTTTAGTAGAATCTTAAACCAATTTCTACTGGAAAAATTGAGATAACAATAACAATCACACACTTAATAAATATTTAATGGCTAAACAGATGAACAAATGTCATACATTGTGTACTTCATGAAAAAACTATAATTGATTTGCGATTGATGGATTGATTGATTGGTTTGATGTTTATTTAAAAAATAATGTTCAGCCTCTATTAGTCATAAACAATATGCTGGACCATAAAGGTGTAAAAGTGGACAAAACAGACACAGACACCGTATGGGTACACAGACAAGAAGAGAGACAATTACCTCACACTGTAACAGGCTTTGTTTGGAGACAGCATGTAGCAAGGGGTGCAACCCAGTAATCCAGACGCGAGGCACCAGGGACCTCTTTCCACAGGTACGGACTTTTAACCATAACCTAAATGTTGGCTGGCAGTTAACCCAATGAGACAGTAAAGGGGTGGGTGGGCTGGATAGAGAAAAGGGCAGAAGAGAAGTTGGGAAGGAAGAAAGGGAGGAAGGGAGGGAGAAAAAGGACGGAAAGGTGAATCAGAGGCAGGGCATGCGGTGAGAAGAGACTCTGGGACCATTTAGCTACAACGAAGTAAACGAGAGGGTCTGTATTGCACAGCTTCGTTTTTCTGCAACCATGGATTTGAATCAATTCTATGAGTCCTCATAATCCACAAACTTTATTGTTTTAATTGATCAAGGTTTGCTTATAATGTTTATTACCTTTCTGAAGATAAATATAATCATTTAAAAATTTAAAGTTTTTCTTCAGAGTTAAAATATCTACTACCAAAATTTGTAAATCTTAGTTCTTTAATTATTTTGCTAAAAACATCCATAAAATGAGCTATCCATTAAAATAACATTGAGGAGAAAGCTTTGCCTTATGTTAGAATAGTTTATATTAGAATTCTACTCTTAGAAAACTCTACCTTTTTCCACTATCACTGCACAATGTGTAGAAAATCAGAAATGACCTAAGCAAACTTTATTTCTTAATAATGAAGTCATCCATCCTTATAGGTATTATTCAGATTCTATGCATTAGGCTGTATATACAGAATTAAATGCTTTTTAATGTCTGTATTGTTAACACAATTTCTAACGATCAACAGTCACATTATCTGGTATTGCTATTAGTGTTTAACCTCAAAGACATTTAACCCCAAAGAACACTAATGTGTTACAATACGTATAAAATTTATTTAGTATATTATGTTATTCATGCCTGCATACATCGTACATTTAAAAATTCCAAAAATGTTCACTAGGGAAATAATAAAATATCACATGAATATCTGAAAAGGATAGGAGATAAATCATTCAAAAGCTGATGAACGTACCGGAAGAACCCTTGGCGTTTCCACCTGTCCCCAGGTTTTCCCGAGCTGGGCCGAACCCAGTGTGAGGCACAGGCAGACGAACATATTACGGGTCTTTCCTGCCTCCAGCACCTTAATCTCCCTCCGTAACCCTCTCTCTGGCCCCCACCCAGGGCTTAGTGCCAGGACAGGCGAATCTCCACCCAGAACAATTCCCAGGATAAGCCCCGGAGTCCCCCCCAGCCCTTTCGTGGGCAGGAGGTGCCAGCCTAACATCACGGACACTCGGATAAAGGTCCCTGGAGACGGCGCACACTTGAACAGTCTACCTCAGCAGCACCTCCAGCAGGGAAAAAAAAATTAAAATCTTCCATTGTTGCATACAACATCGAACAGCAGTCTTAATTCAAATAATTCTATCAAATAAGTTTACAGTGTTGAATGGTCCTTGGGCCATCTCAGAAAATAAAATACAAATTCTGAAGTAATCACTTATTTATGTATAATAATAACATAAGATTTTGCTCTGTAAAATCTAGCATTTTTTTCTGCTGAACAGTATTTCATTTAAACCCACATTTTCTCTCTGACATATTGTTTCTCTTTGGTATTCAAGCAAGTGGGCATTTTTCCCCCTTTGGTGTATTTATCACAATTATTTTAATTTCTATTAATCCTTTTTGGGGGATACCAGAAACCCCACTGCTATGGAAAAAAAAAACTTAAAGGTTCATAACAGACAGTGGAGAATGTTTTGTAGAGAAGTTCTCCCTCAGTATGTATTGCCACTGTTTTCTCTATACTCCCTGAGTGACTCCAACATGGGGGTCCTCTGGAGAGCCGGGTTCCATCAGTTCTCCCTGCTGCCCAGCCTGTCCTTGTTCCCGGCACCAGCTCCTCCTCTCATCTAATCTGTGAGGAACCTACCAACGTTAACCGCTTCCCTCTCAGCTCCGTGCCCAGTCCCTCCACCTTCCTGACCCACCTCCGTGTACTGTCTCCCCTACAGCTCTCCCGGGCGAGCTCCTGTCTCTGCTTTGCCAAATACAAATCAAACTTTGTGGGGGACAATCTGGACATATCTGTCACAATTTAAGATTTTGCCACACAACATCATTTCTAGGAATTTATCCTATGGAATATAGCGACAAAAATATATAAAAGAATAATTTCAACAGTCGTTGTAAAAATTAGAAAAAAATGATAAATGACTTTAATAAGAAACTGAGTAAATAAATGATGGCATAGCCATATAATACACATTCATACAAACACATTTTATATCTCTCTGTATTGAGTTGACAAGTACCCATAATAGATTGCTGAGTGAAAAAAGTTACAGGTCAAGATGTATCTTTCCATTTACGTTAAACAGGCTGTGTAAAAAATTCCAGAAGAATAGGCACCGAACTGGGAGCAGCTTTGGCATTTGGGAAGTAGAATTACATGGAGGACTTTTACTTTCTGTTTTATTCATTGTATATCATTTTCTTTCTTTAAATCAGCAAGTATTTCTTGATATTAAAAACTACTGTCAAACTGTAGCAATTATAAAATTTGATACTAGCTCGGGAATAGAAAGATCAACTCCAAAGTTATACCTGATCATGTGTGGAATTTGGTATAGTGTAACGGTGGCATTATAAAATAATAAGAAGAAAAATAGAGTATTCAGCAAATAGTATATTTGATTATCCATGAAAAAGAAATTAAGCTAAATAACCATTTCTTTTCTTATTCCAAAGCAAACAAGATCTCCAGATTCATCAGAATATTGAACCTAAAAAAATGAAAATCATAAACGTGCTAGAATAAAAAATGGAAAAATATTCCATGACATTAAAAGCATGTCACAAGATTGAGAAACGGCAAATGCTAGTATTCATTTTCTCAAATCGGTGAACTATCAGAGGGCTTTACATTTACAAATCTAATATTATAAATGTGAAAGTTGTACATATAAAATATGTATTATATACCTCATTTCACTTTAATGGTCAATTATTCATCAGTGATCCATGGTACAACATACTATGTCCATGTTTCTCTTTTGTCAGTAAATTCATTATTATTCACTTGTAAACAGAAGACCCTTGACATTCCCATGAGGAGGACTTGGAGATTTGTAAACACATTATTTCTCTATTTATCTCTCACACAACCAAAAACAATTTAAAAATACCCAAACCAGCACTTTTTAAATGTTTTTATTTTTCTTCATTGCTACCATCAGCATCAGCACTGACTTCCTTAATTAACAACACAACTCAAAGAGGTAAATAAACACGTATTATATGCTGAGATACGGAAGCTGGACTGGTTCTTTTCACTGGTGAAGTGACTCATCTCTGCCCACCAAACTGGAAGCCTTTGAAAATTCAAATTCTTAACACATGCAAACTTTGCAAGGGACAATTGGGCAATATCTATTTTAAAAAGTTATAAAATCACATAATTTTTTAACTTATTTAAAGAGACAGTATGCTTATACTTGAAATTTTATCAAATAACATACATAAAACAATCTTTTTAAAAATTAAAGTCAAGTAAGATTGGATGGTTCGGGAAACTTCAATTTTCAAGAGCTTATCTAACTCATGCAATTAGAAAAGTCCTGCCCTGGCTGGTGTAGCTCAGTGGGTTGAGCTCAGGCCTGTGAACCAAATGATCGAGGTTCGACTCCCAGTCAGGGCACATGCCTGGGTTGCAGGCCAGTTCCCAGCAGGGGACGCATGAGAGTCAACCATACATTGATATTTCTCTCCCTCTCTCTTTCCCTTTCCTTCTAAAGAAAAATAAATAAAATCTTTAAAAAAAAAGAAAAAGAAAAGTCCTGCTGCAGCAAAATTACACATGCTTACAAGTCACATACTGTCAGGTCGCTCATAAACAGGAAAAACTAAATGTCTGTTGTGCCCACTAAGCAGCTCTTAACCATTATACAAAAGAAAAAAGACCCTATGCCTCTCCTCTGGGAGTTTACGATTTTGTTGGAAACAAAGGCTTGCAAATAAATCAACTGGGGGGGGGAACTAAATTGATGGTAAAGTTCTAAATTGATCAAAACGCAAAAAACGATGGTCGTGGGTGTCAGAAAGACCAGTATGTGGGAAGCAGTAGGGGACATGGTAGTAGCTCGTTTAACAGGCCCAAAGGCAGGAGACGGGCAGCGGGAGTGGTCAGAGCGGATGTGAAAGCTGGGGGTGGGGGCGTGGCTGGAGACTGAAAGAGGGGCTTGGCAGGAGCAGAGCAGGTGCCTTGACAATATTTCTAGAAGGCTCTTTCCTGGCAGAAATTTTCAGAGGGTAGCTTCAAGATTCTGAATCACTGATATTTTCAGTATAAAATGTTTCGCAATAATAAAACGATGCTATGTTAGAAAAGATGGCAATGGTATTCAACAGCCTGGAAATCTTATCAGTACTGACAAACCTAGAGCTGTGAGGCCTGGAAGAGCGATATGGGAATGAATGAAGGTCAAGAGGGACAGGGGAACCTCCCCACTGAGCTCAGTAGTAGGAGACAGAGCCTCACCTCTCATCTACCTTGGAACCACTTCCAAAGAGGAAGGGTGTGTAGAGCCTGTTGAAAAGAACCGAAGTCCACCTTAAAAAGATCTGTCCAAAAATTAACAGATTGCTTTTGGAGGTTGTGGTAGGCTGAATGCTGGTGCCCCAAAAGATCTGCCCATGCCCTAATCCCCAGAAAAGGATCTTTGAAGATGTCATTAAATTAAACGACCTTCAAATGAGAAGTTCATTCTAGGTTATCCAGTTGGTTCCTGGATTCACTGACAAGCGTCCTTTTAAGAAACACACAGAACAGAAGATGTGAAGAGAGAGCCAGAGGTTAAGGTGATAGGGCCAGAAGCCAAGGAAACCAGCCACCCCCAGAAACGAGAAGAGGCAATGAGCAGACTCCCCTGGGGTCTCTGTGGCGAGTGCAGCCCTGCTGAATACCTTTAAGGAGCTGGACTCCAGAACCGTGAGGTGATAAATTACTCTTTGTTTTCAACCACAAGATGTATGGGAATTTGTTAACAGCAGCCCTAGGAAACTAACACACAGTCATGAGCCTCCCGTTGTTGTAAGCATGTAACAGACTAGATTCTACCTCTGAGACCACTGCTTTGGAAACAATTCTTGTTCACAGTAGGAGGCTGAATCAGTGACAGGTTATTTTCAATTCCAAGACTCTGCACTTGTAATTTTCACATAGCTACCACACCGAGAGCCCAGCTTCATCCTGTTGTTTATTGTATCCACTCTCTGTAATTAGGCTTAATGACTAGAATATTAATATTTGGCTCCTGATAGAAAATTGGAGATTTTATTTCCCAAGTTGTTTATACACAAACTTGATCTATTACTTACACTGTTTCTTGCTTTTCCTTTCATTGTTTTCATTTTTTGACACAAAAGGTTGAATTAACTAACATGAAAACATTAACTGTTCAGATTTTGCAGCTGTCATTTCTCACGCTCCTTGAAAATATTTGCTGGAAAAATAAATGAAGTCGGGCCGCTACATTTGTTACCAAATCATTGGAAATTCCCTTATTGCACTTTGAATCATCCTGAGACATGCTTATTTTTAGCCATTTTCTCGATGTTGTCATAAATCAGGGTTCATCTCTACATCCTTGTGACTCATATCTCATCTTCGTAAATAAATATTGAGAAACAGCAAGTACAAATTTCGGTGTTTTTAAACAAGAAACTTTTGCAGATGACAAGGGTAAAGTCCATTGTAAAATCCAAGGTAAATCTGATCTGATTTGATGTTTTTTCCCTTTTTCTTCAAACATTAAAAGTAAGTGATTGTGTAGTATCCTTTGGAGGGTTTTCTGGGTATTTGTAGTCATTTAATTTGTTTATATCTCTGGGATAATATCTGATGATATTTTATGGAAGTTACCCTACTAGCTATGGCTGAGCATTACCGATTACACATTGGGTTTTATCGATAAAGTGAATTGTATCATCACTAGATACCAAAGTGGCGGCACTTGAGAGATCTCTGCT
>PVKM010053184.1:0-10083 GCA_004027735.1 Carollia perspicillata | reverse complement strand
TTTAATTTGTTTTTAAATTTCCTTTTTAAAAGGAGAAAATAGCCAAAATGTTAACTGGTCACCAGTAAAGGGAGACACTGTGTACCTTCTATGTACTGGCTGTCACTGTTTGTAATGCATGTGATGCTGCTATCAGAGTTTTATCATGACGTAATCCTTTGGGGTATTATGAGTTTGCTATTGGAGAAATTCAAGGTCGAATGTGATAGTTAATTTTCTGAAGGTCCCAGATAATTAGTGCTGGAGTCATGATTTGAACCCAGTCTGCCTTCAGAGCCATTACTGCCTTACGGTCAGGATGGAGGAAGGGAAAGGGGATGGAGGGAGCAGCGGTGATGGTGATGGTGATGGGGTGGTGGGTCGGGGGCTGTTTAGGGCAGAAGCTACTCAGGTTAGGGAGACAAGGTAAGAAACCGTATGAAAACTTGCCCTGACAAAACAGGGAGCAGCTGCACGGCCCACACTGATGCCACAACCACACCACCCAGAGTATCGGGCCACCAAATAATGTACAGGTGGAGCAAAAGTAGGTTTATAGTTAATACAGGAATAGACTCTGTGTTTCATATACTCACAAGTATAAACCTGCTTTTGCCCCATCCTGTCTAGGGTTACTTTTCTTATCCCATCATCCCTTAATGCAGACCAGCTGTTTCTCCTGATGCTCAACCAAAGAAAGTGATTTGTTCCACTGGTGGAAGGGAAAAAACTGGCACGTTAGATTGATTTACATACAGACTGTACTAAACGGTGTTTTATTTCTTTTTGAGTTTAAGATATTTTTAGAAGTAATTTTTAGTACAGTCATTCATGGTGGATTTAGAATGCAGTCATTGTAAGCTCTAGTTCTACTCTGTGTGCCCAATAAATGAATGTGCCTGCTGTTGGTGTGCATGGGTCTATTCTCCTTGTGGCCACACTGATTTTTCATCCTGGATAACAGGCAGCAGGGGCTGCAGGCCGTTATAAAATCAGCTGCCTTCCCACCTGCCATGATCAGTGAATCAGAGCATGTTCAGGACTGCTAAGGACAAGGCAGGCTGTGGCAAGAGGGAGCCTGGGCCTAGTCTCAGGTACCTGGCAAATTGTCAAGAGGCACAGGTTGAATGGACCCAGCAGGAACTCAACACAGTGTGCCTCTGCAGGATCCTGCCAGCCTAAACCACCGAGTCTGTTGTTTGGGACCAGGACACTTCCTGGGTTAAACCCATCAGCACGTGGCACTCATTGAATCTATGTTCTTGTCCTTCCAGTTACCTTTCTGGAAAAAAGGAACCAGCTTGTTTTCTTACTCTGTTTTGAGTCACTTATCGTCCTTTAAACCTTAAAAAGTTTGCAATAATCTGCTGATATCCATTTAACCTCTGGTGTATCATATTCCCCTATCAATAAGATGATATGCATACCTAAAATTTTCTTAAACATAGTCATGGAGAAAGAAACATTGAAATCATTCAGTACAAATTAATCACTCTCCTGCAGACCCCTCTGCATCTTCACTGTTAAAGGGTCACATTGCGTCTGGGGGCAGCGTCAGGGATTTTGAATTCTCCATGTTATAAGAATGTCTCTTCATCTGACTACCGCAGGAAGGTGATAAGACTTTTTCTTAAGTTGTGCTGAAATCTGCCTACCTGAAATATAACCCTGGTGGTTTTAATTTTGTTAAGAGAATAATGCCTACTAGCTCTTCAGTAATACCAATAATACAAATGACTAGCTTAATAAAAGCAGCAACGGCAGCTGAGCACTCTCCATCTCGTCTGATGCTAACACCCCCCTGTGAGGAAGGTTCTGTTATTGCCCTAGTTTCACAGACGAGGCTCAGAGAACACGAGGACTCCAGGTAGGTGGCCATACTCTAGAGAAGAGCAGTGAGTCACCACATCACGCTGGCCTCAGCTCTTCACGTGCCAGCCCTTCCTGCGTCCCAACATCACACTTCTGTCCTTCCCAACCCCACATCTTTTTTTCTATTTACATATTAAATAGTTGTGTTCCTTTGACCATTCCACACAACAGTAATATTCTTTTTTTAAGATTTTATTTATTTATTTTTTTAGAGAGAGGGGAAGGGAGGGAGAAAGAGAGGGAGAGAAACAATGTGTAGTTGCTTCTCACATGGCCCCACTGGGGACCTGGCCTACAACCCAGGCATGTGCCCTGACTGGGAATTGAACTGACGACCCTTTGGTTCACAGCTCGTACTCAGTCCACTGAGCTGCACCAGCCAGGGCATATTCTTAAACATGACACTCAGGTATTCCTACTTTCTTTGGATTCCTTTTAGTTTGACAGAATCCTCTGAAAATTTGGTGCCCATGAGGAAGCTGTACTTTTGATAAAAAATATTAGTTACATTTTAAATACAGAATTTACACATAAAAATCTATGCTTATCATAAGAAAAGTCATGCAGTATTTCACTCATTAGAGAATAGCACACAGACATGACTGTGGACTTGGAAGGCAGTATCTCTGAATTAGTTAAGCTTAAAACAGGAGTTTGCAAACTTTTTCTGTAATGAGCCAGATACTAAATATTTTAGGCTTTATAGACCATACAGATTCATTGCATCAACTTAACTGTGCCATTGTTGATAAAAGCAGACATAGACAATATGTAAACAAATGAGCATGGTTGTGTTCTAGTAAAATTATTTCCCAAAACAGGCAACAGCTAGGTTTGAAACCAGAATCAATTTAAAGGGTTTTCCTCGAAGGTTAGAAAATATTTACAGGTGAACGTTAAGTAAGACAGTCCTGGTTATTTTTGCATTATTTGCATAATAATAGTACCACCTTTGAGTTTCAAAAGTGTCTTGGTCAATAAATTAATATATTGTCACTCTAGTATTATATGACTTTAAGGTTATTAATGAGACTAAGATGAGATAGAAACTCTGGTTCCTGTCTTTAGTTCATTCAGTTATTTTGTGTTACAATAGTTGGGACCTTTCGCATCAGGTGACTTTTCCATATGATTCCTGTTGTGTTCCAGTCCAGGAAGAGGGCCCGGCAGTGGAGAGAAGCACCAGGAGGAGGGTGCAGAGACATCCTGGAGAAGTATCCATAGCCCACCTTTCGTGGTACTGCTTGTGTGCTGGGCACTCTTCCGAGGGCTTCTTATACACTATCTCAGGAAATACTAGGTCCGTCCAGGAAGTATCCATCCATGTACGAAGAAAAGTAGAGATTTATTGAAGGAGATACCAGAAATATTGTACATAGGACAATGACACCCAAGTCCCCTTCAAAGTAAGCACCTTGGGACCTCACACAGTTCTCCCCGTTGCCATGAGCTGCCCCATCATATGTTGCTGAATCTCATCCATGGTCTGAAATCTCTTCCCTTGCAAGGAAGGGTGGTTTTAGTTTCAGGAAAAGCCAGAAGTCGCAGGGCACCAAGTCTGGGCTGTAGAGGGGACTGTCACCTGGGTGATTTGATGTTTGGCCAAAAAAAACTGAACTAGACACGATGCCTGAGGGAGGAGTGTTGTTGGGATGAAGCTGCCAATCACATGTTGCCAATCGCTGTGGCCTTCTGAATCATCTGAATAGTTTCCTCAGAGAATGTTCAAGCTTAACACAAAATTTGATGCAGATTTGTTGCTGTACTTGCTCAGTCATTTTGAATGCAAGGCCACGTAGTACACGTGCTCACCCAGTGGTGTGTCTACCGCCCCCTCTGACTATTATGGTGAAGTACAGCACATTTTCCTGCACGCGCATTCCAGTCCACTCCCCTTGGCTGCCAGCTTACAGTGATGTCGCACAAACCATTCTCGTATTAACAAAGGTTGGACTTTTTCTGGACTGACCTTGTGGTTGGTTTTGGATTCAAACCTGGACTGTCTGACTCCAGAACCCAAGTTCTGTTGGTGATTAAGTATGAAATAATTAAATCTAGTAAATCACTGTGATGTAAGCAGGACAAGATTGAGATGAGGTGGATGGAATCATACTCTGTACTCAAGGTCAGACATCACCTCCTTATTATTCCTTATTCATCACCTCCTACCTTGTTCATCTTAAGTAGGAACATCACAGAGGTCAGTGAGTGTTTGGTGGGATCTTTCAGTGGGAGTAAAGAACGTGCAAAATCCTTAGGCCTTCTGGTTGGAACAAGCCTCCAGATTTTGGAAGAACTTGAGGCCAAAAGATACCAGGTGGGCATCTTTGGACTTTGAGGGATGTAGGGCTTGTGGAGAGGCTTGGGGCCTACTTTTTACATGAGAGCTGCCTCTGGCATAGTGAGGACTTTTTCTAGCTAGGTTGAAGGGTAAGGACAAGAGAATCTTAATCCTGGCTTTGTCTCTCACTGGTTGTTACTCCTCTGCAGCTGAGTAAAAAGTCAGCACAGCATCTGCCTGGGAATTAAAATGTGTATTTCCCTGGGACAGTGGAGAGAGAGCAGTCCCCATTAGGCTCTTACATGTTTCTAGCTCAGTGATTTAAAGAGAACATCAAGTTGTATATAAGTTGTATTTTCAAAGGGAGTTGCCTTTTTAGATAAACCTGTGCCAAAAGGAAATCTTTAAAAATAGTTCCCATCAACTCATTATTTCTGGGTGGTATTTTTTGGTATAGTTTCCAAAACTGTGACCCTAACCACAGTGAGGACAGTCATTTTGGGAACTTCTCACTCAGAGAAAAGTGCAAAGATGGGTGCTTGTAGGTTTGGTAATAAAACTTCTCCCAGGAGTGGGAGTGAGTGGAGAGCCAGTGGGTATGCCTCCTGGCCCCAGCCTTTTAACATGTATTCTTCGAGGTGTATTATAGTTGGTGTGTTTTCCCAGACTTTCAACGTTGCCTCAGGACAATTGTCTAAGTTCATTTTGGCATCAGGACAAATGAGAGAATGTTTCCTGTTTGCCTGACTCTTGCCCCAACTTCTTTCTCTCTTCTGTTAAGCTCTTGGCTAAGTATTCTGCATTTTAAGTGACATTAGGGCACCAAGTGCAAAAATCTGCAAACAGTTAGCTTTCATGTTTGAGCATGCTGGTTGGAGCATACCAAAGTTAAAGTTTTCATAGCATGGAAAGATCACCCTCTGTATAATGCATTAAACATTTAATAACTGTACTAATAATCCTGAACACTTTTAATGGGCCACACGGGAGCCTTAATGTGGTAAAAATGTATTTCTTCACTGTCAAGTTAACTTTCATCACATTGAGAGAAATTCTTCGAAACAGCTTTTAGGGTTTGGAAGTTTATAAGCCTAGAAACAAAGGGCATATTCTGAAAGTAATTTTTAATATAAAATAGACCATAGAGGTAGAGGGACTATTAACCGAGAGTTTTGTGCATTTCTCTACAGTTTTAACGCTTTTATGTTGGGGAGAAGTATACCACCACTATGATACAACTGCTGTGTGTCAGATTAAGTGATTGTGAGTGGGGTTAGCATCAAGACCAGCAAGACAGAAGACCAGTCTCTGTAGTCCCAAGACCTTTCACTTTGGGAGTGGAAATGTGGGCTTTTGGCCCCTCTTGAAACATTTTTAAAAATACAACATCTTGCCCTTGCATCTTGGCCACCAACATGCCATCCAGACTGAGGAAGACTTGGAAACTTCTGGGTCACGTGAGCCACAGCCACGGCTGCATTGGCAACACAGGAAGCACCTAGGAGGCCAAGGTAATACTGGTGGCTTGCATCATCACAGGATCAACTTCGACAGATGTCACCCAGGTTACTTTTGGGAAAGTTGGTGTGAGGCATTACCACTTAAAGAGAAACCAGAGCTTCTGCCACCCTGTCAACCTGGATAAACTATGGACCTTGGTCAGTGAGCAGACATGGGTAAATGCTGCCCAAAACAAGACTGGAGCTGCTGCTATCATCGATGTGGTGCTAGCGGCTACTACAAAGTTCTGGGGAAGGGAAAGCTCCCAAAGCAGTCATTGTGAAGGCCAAATTCTTCAGCAGAAGAGCTGAGAAGAAGATTAAGAATGTTGGAGGGGCTGGTGCGCTGGTAGCTTGAAGCCACATGGGGGGCAGTTCATTAAATTATCACAGTGCTAAAAAAACAAACAAAAAAACAGTTCCTTTGGAGGGAAAAATCAAATGTTGATATGTATTGTGTTAAATTGAATTTGCACTTATTGCTTAGTTATAGAATTTTTAAAGGAATTGTTTGTTCTTGGCGAAATAGGTGTGCACTTGAAATGATGCCGTTGCTTTCAGAATTGCAGTAAAGACCAAATAGGGACCAAGTACAGTAATGTAATTACCAGTTTCATTTTGTTTTTGTGTATTTAAAATAGTCTTGGCTCCTTGTTCCAAATGAATTCCAGTCAAAACACTGAAAATTATGATGTGCATAAATTAAGGACTTAGGAAACTGATATTTTCAAGTATTTGGAAGGAAATGATGTCTTCTGAATAAAATTCATGACACAAACATGGCTCTTCAGTTCACACGCCTGATTACTGTACTTGAATGGCATCTTTTTTTTTAATTTGAAAACTTTGTTGTGTTTTTGAAAATGTAAGACTATCAATTAGTTCTTTAAAGTTGGAATTTTAAGAGCAATAAAGTCTTTTTTGATTTTGCTGTTAGTCACCTGAGATCTCTTTTTTGCTTCTTAAGGCTATTTTTATTTGCACCATGGTACATGGCCTGGAGGTGTCTTCTTTGCATAGTTAGATGCTCATATATACATAACACACCCACACAAAATGTAGATGCTGGCAAGTTTTTAATCTTTGAGGAGAGATTTAGATTTTTGATTCAGAGAAAATAACAAGCTGTTTACTATGGTAAGTAGATAAGGTAGTTAATATTACTGAGCAAAACTGAGGTGAGGCTTCTAAACTGACTCTGGGAGCTGTTCCAGAAGAGAAATTCCCGTGCATTGGCAGCATTCTAAGATGTGTGTTTGTTTGCATGTGTCAGTTCTGGGATATTTTTTAACAAGTCAGATTCTTGCATAATGGCTTATCATCAAGATGATTCTAACACAGAAAAGCTCCAAAGCTCACCCCACTGAAGACAGCTGTGAGACAATTATCAAACATCAAGTTTGCTGCCTTGATTTTTAGAAGGAATTTGCTGACATTAGCAAGTAAAATCCTAAAGTGGCTTAGGTCATCTTCATTGCCTTTTATCCATCTTTCCCGTTAAGAGTGAAAAATGTCTCGGCAGTTACAGCTTTGTTCTAAAGTGGCCCATAATTTTGTCTGTGTTTTACATGCCAGTGGATTCCTGAGACCAAATATGGTATTGCTTCTCAGAGAGGTCTCCTTTCCCCTTCCCTTCAATCTACACAATATTCAATGGATTTATTTTGAAGTCAAGATTATCTTTTGGTCAACCTGCAACTTAGAACCAGATAAAGTAATGTGGTTAGCAAAATAATAGTTGAGTGAGCATGGGAGGAGCTATGTATGTTCATTCTGATCACTTTAAATCGTCAAATTATCATATTTAAGAAAGCATTCCTAAAAATTCATGAAATTGTTTAAACCAGTCTTTTCTTTCATCTCTTGCTGGTTCTCTGTTTTTATACGTACCACACAAAGAAGACTGTGCTCTGTAACGTCTGTCCTCAGGTGGCCAGTGCCACACTGAGTTATAAAGCCCAGCACTGCCAAAGGCCAAAGGTACTACTGTAGCCCTCAGTCTGGCTTGGCGGGGGTGGGGGGAACTCAGAGAGAGAGAAGGAAAGAAGGGACAAGATTCAAAACAAAAGATAGACATGGACCAGAACTTTATGTAAGATAGGGAGAAACAGGTGGTCTAATCAAAAATGATGTGTCAGGAAGTATCTTCGCATTTTAGAAATACAAAATGCTACATTTATTAAAAGAAAGGAAAATGACAAGTGCTTGCTTTAGGGAAGTAGGCATATCTTATTGGTTAGAGGTTCAGGTTCTGGAGATGGACACGCCCGAGTGGGGCTCCTGGCACTTTTCTTCCTGGCTCTTTGACTGTAGGCTGCTCACTAGCTGCTTAGCACCCAATTTCTCACCAGTAAGTTTGGGCAGCAGAGGTGGGTAAATAAATAGTCCTTGCTTCATAGTGTCAATAGAAGGAATAAGTTAAGAGAGCATTTCACATACTAGGGCAGCACCTGGCATTTAAAGAGCCCTCAATGTGGGCTGACTATGAGCCTCTGTCTCTGGGGTGGCTAATGGGTGACCTGTGTTGGTGCTTCTCAGCAAGGAGTCTGGCTCCACCTCTGTCAGTTCACCATCAGTGCGATCTGGAGCAAGTGTGATAGTAGATAATTCTGTTGAGAAAAAGGAAATGTTCTGCCAGGAAGGTGTGCTTGCTGATTTTAGGCAAATGTTAATTAAACTGACATCAGCACTTTCTTGCTGGAACTTGAACCATGTCTCTCTGACAGATGGTTATTCTTTGACCAGCATTGGAGGCCTTTCTAATACAGGCAGAGGGTGTCTGCCTACCACAGGTGATTCATGCTGGTGATGGAAAGATAGTTTGATATTTTTTCTTGTTCAGTGTTCTAAAAATGATATTTGTCTAAATTCACCAATAAATTTATTGCATTAGAGACATTTTTAAAGTCCACGTTAGTGTGATAAAATTGACATAAAATCAAATTAGTTCATTTAAATGTACAGTCGAATGAGCTTTGACAAACATCGGTGCAATAGCCACTCGCTTATGGACCCGAAAACAGCTTCACTGCTACATAATTTTACATACTATAAAATAATTCCATGAGAGTGTATAATCTGGTGGTTTTTAGTATATTCATAAACTTGTGCAACCATTACCACAATGTCATTTAGAGCATTTTTACCACCCCAAATTGAAACCCCATACCCATTAGCAGTCGCTCATTCTTCAGTCTGCCCCTGCCCCCAGTTGTAACCCAACTCTCCCACTTCTAGGCAAACATCAGTCTACTTTCTTTAGCAATTTGCCTATTCTGGACATTCCTTGTAAATAGAGCTGTATAATACATGGTCTCTGTGACTAGGCTCTGTCACTTAGGGTGTTGTTTTCAACGTTCATCCATATTGTAGCATGCATCAGTACTTCATTTCTTTCTATGATTGAATAATAGTCCATGGTATGGGTCAACCACTTTACTTACTCATCAATAAATAGGTATTTGTGTTTTTTTTAAACTTTTTGGCTATTATGAATAATGTCACTATTAAGCATTTGTGTTAAAGATGTTATGTACACTTGTATGTTTATGTATTTATTTTTAGTTTTATCGATTATGCTATTACAGTTGTCCCAATTTTCTCCCCCTTTGCTCCCCTCCACCCAGCAAACCCCGACTCCCCTCCGGCAATCCCCATATCATTGTTCATGTCAATGGTCATGCATATAAGTTCTTTGCCTACTCCATTCCCTATACTGTACTCTGCATTCCCATGGCTATTCTGTAACTATCTATTTGTACTTCTTAATCCCCTCACCTCCTCACCCATCCCAGTATAACCCTCTTCCATCTGGCAACCATCAAAACACTCTCCATATTCATGATTCTGTCTCTGTTCTTCTTGTGTGCTTAGTTCGTTTTTTAGATTCAATTCTTGATACATAGATATATATTTATTGCCATTTCATTGTACATAGTTTTGAACTTTTTTTTCTTAAATAAATCCTTTTAACACTTCATATAATGGTTTGGTGCTGATGAACTCCTGGAGTGTTTTCTTGTCTGAGAAGCTCTTACCTGCCCTTCAATTCTAAATGGTATCTTTGCTGGGTAGAGCAATCTTGGCCGTAAGTCCCTGCTTTTCATAACTTGGAATATTTCTCGCCAGTTCCTTCTGGCCTTCAAAGATTCCTTTGAGAAATCAGCTGACAGTCTTATGGGAACTCCCCTGTAGGTAACTAACTGCTTTTCTCTTACTGTTTTTAAGATTCTCTTTATCTTTAACCTTTAGCATTTTAACTGTGATGTATCTTGGAGTGGACCTCTTTGCATCCATCTAGTTTGGGACACTGTGTTTCTTGGATTTACTTGCCTGCCTGTTTCCTTCACCAAATTAGGGAAGTTTTCTTTCATTATTTTTTTAGATAGATTTGCAATTTCTTGCACTTTCTCTTCTCCTTCTGGCCCCCATATGATGTGAGTATTGGAACAT
>PVKM010053183.1:0-10078 GCA_004027735.1 Carollia perspicillata | reverse complement strand
TTGCAAAAACATCATTGTGCTTATTATTGAACCTGCATTTAAAAAACATAACTTTGAAAGCTTTGTGTGCAATAGTTGAAGAACAAAGTACAAGAAACGAGCATCACATAAAATAAGGAAAGAAGTGACATTTACCTTTCTTTGGCAGAACTATATGAAACTGTACAAAATAAACATCCAAATGGTGTCATGTTGAGGCTCTACAGCATTTCTTTGCCTTTTTGTCAAATGAGATAATGGAACGGAGAGGCTGAAAAAGTGAGAAGAGTAGAAAGAGAAACCTTTTCCTTGGTTCATGGAAAAGGAAGCTGAATAAGGAATGACCTCCAGAGCCTAGGTTGCCATCACAAGCAGCTACAAGGCAAACCACAAAGGCTTTGACACCACTTTTGCCTGAGTCAGGAACAAGTCCCAATACAGATTGCACCGAAGTGTCTACATACAGCTGGAGCTGGAGTAAACTGGTAAGGAAAGTGCCAGAGGCAGAAAGGAATGAGGAAAGATCAGCCTGGCACTCAGGTACCTACAGCAGCCAGATACTGTCACCGCTGTACCTCGAACCAGCCCAGTGCCCTCGGAAAACCTCCCCACCTCCTTTAGCAAAGCCCTCGTCATACCTTAGACAGGAACTGCCGCTTAGAGATTCTACTTGAAAAGAATCATCTACTTACAAGTAGGAATGTTCAGCTGTATAAATAAGGAAATATCTGATAGTTGGAAAACATTTTCAAAGGTAGAAGTCTAATGTTTAAATCTTTAGAACTTAAGCAGAAAGCTTCAACTGACTGGCAAAAAGTGCTGCTACAGAAATTCAGATCACACAAATAAGGCTGTGCAGCCACTGATGGGAACGGACCTGAATGAGGGAGGCTGAGGTTTTCTGAGAAATGAATTGGCTTCTATAAAGATTGAATCTTCTAGAAGTAAGGTTGAAAAGTGATAAAATTGCCATACCAAACAAACATATAAGTATTTTTGCTAATGCACTTTTTCATTAATGCTTTCCTTTTTTTAGGGTGAAACAATAGCATTCTTCTGAGTTCTGGTAAATAATACACTTCACTTTCTAATCTAAAATGGTCTAAGAATTCTCATATGGGCAGTTGCTAGGACTTCAGTAAAGAATGCCTTCTCAAGGTCAGGCTAAAGTTTACATAATTCTGGGAACTGTAGGTATAAGAGAGGAAGTAGCCAAACTCCTTTGCCCAAACACCTCCACTATATTATTTTTCTTTGGTTTGAAGAGCATCTGGGTCTATAGTTATTACAAAATAAAATACTCTCAAAACCACAAAACAAAAACACACAGCTAGCAATTTCTATTTCAGATAAATCACCATTTCTTGGTCCCTTTACCCTCCTGAATAATTATCACAAAACATCCAGTCACCATGGTGAGACCAGCAAGTTTGATGCTGAGGCTTAGCTGAATCCTCCATCACCCACTTCACAGACCCACAGAGCTATGAATGGTGTGGGCTGGGTCCCATCCTACCAAAGTATTGTCCTTTTCTAAGAATAATCTCCTCCTAACACATTCTTCTTTCTACATAGCACTACCGTGACCTCAGAGGTAAAATTCTAGGAATTCAGGGGTCAGAGTGGTGACCTCGCATGGCCATGTGTAGGTTTTAAAACTGCAAACGCCTAAAAATATTCCTGTGAATCAGATAGGGCCAAACACTCCGAACCAGTCGTCACCTCCAGGTTCAGATCTGTAGGCATCCTCTGCACAGAAGCTATTTCCATTTATACTCCACTTTTCCTCGGGACTATGTGACAGGGACCAGAGATTAGCGTAGAAGTGTTGTGACCTGGGTCACCCGACCTGGAGACTTGGCGCCACGGAATGGAAGAGAGGCAGAGGGGTACCCCCGCCTCCTGTAGCCCCACGCAGGGCACGTAGCTCAGCTTCCGGCAGATGACAGGAACACCCCCGCACACCACCCTCCCTCCCGGCATTCTCCCCGTTGGTTTCCATAGGCCATGCTCCTATTTCTTCATTATCCCAGGCTCTAGCACCAAGGTTTCATTTCGTGTGCAATCTCGAACAAAGTGGTAGTGCTTATAAACACTTTGTTAAAAAGGTTTCTTAGAAGAGAGGAAGAAGGCATTACTGTTGAATAGATAAAGTGTTTCTGTTTCTGCAAGATGAAGAGTTCTGGTGACGGCTGCACAACAATATACATGCACTTAATACCACTGAACTGGACACTGAAAAGTGGTAAGATGATACATTTTATGTTACATGTATTCTATCACAATAAGAAATGGGGGGGTTGGAAAAGGATTCTAGGACCAAAGGGAAAGGGCTTCATAATCCATTAGCAATGTCTGAACATGGCAGGTGAAGATATTGGCAAGCACAACCCGGACATCTAGAGTTTCAAAAACAAAACAACAGAATGAAACCAAGTAAACCCTTGGTTGGGTTCTGCCTGGATTTTCCGAGCCTGCAGCTTTGGCTCTTCACCGATATCGAGGGAGAAGGGAAGTAATTTTCCAGGGTCCCAAGGCCTCCGAACGTGGGGAAGCACTGTCTCCAGAAGGGTGGAGAAGGAGGAAGGAGATTAGGTGCTCAAGAAATCTCACCTTCTCTATGAGGCCTTCTCCTGTGCCTCAGGGAAGTCTGTGCTTCCGTTTCCCTGGGTATTTGAACATGGAGGTCCCACAGAAGTCCTCTGGGGTCTCTATTCTACCTATTTCTTACTTGGCATCTCTTTTACCAACACAGTCATATCAACCATCTCTGACTTGAGATGGAAGAACAGGGTCCTTTGGGCCCTAATCTTGTGTGTGATGACATAGTGATGCTAGTGTGTCTTAGACTGAACTCACTGGGAGTAGCTCTCCTGACTTATCACCCAGCAATCAGGTTCTAAATAAAGCCTCTGTTCATGATTCCTGAGGATAAGAAGGGAAGAGGAGATGAGTCAGAGGACCCTTCTGATGAGCTGAGCCTGGGGCCTGGGTGGTGGAGGGCAACAAGGAGCAACCTCTGAATCTCCTCGAGGTTCTTAACTGTCAGGTTCCCACGCTACAGTTCACCCAAGCCAAGCAAGGAATGGTACATGCTTGCACCTCTCAGGACCAAAGGACACTCATCCACCCTGGTCCTGGTTCTCAATTAGCACTGACCTGCAGGAAGGGATCAGAAGAGACCTCATCCATCTGAAAAAGCTGAAGTTGGAGGCTGATCCTACAGGGAAGACATATATATAAACATTGATGAAGGCTCTAGGTATGCATCTAGAACCCTAGTTTTAACAAAACGTGCATTCCCCAACACACACATAAAATTAACACATTTTTTTCCTTTTTAAGTCTAACCAAACCCTATCCATTGAAATATTCCCTAACAGTAGTCTGCTAAGGACTTCGTAGCATATGTAGTTTCCAAAAATTTATTTTTAAATTCCAAATCCCAAGAAAGAAAAAATAGGTAAGTTGTTAACTTCAGTCCTAGGAATTTAAAAAATTTTGATAACATTTTTTTCTTAGATTCAAAGTATGTGTTAAATATGTCCTATATAATCCCCTTCTAGACCATATGCCCTGTGAGGATAGGAAATATGTCTTTTTCATCTTGTCTTACTCACAGTACAACACCCACAGGAACTGGCACTCAGAAAGTTTTCCACAGGTGTGAGTGAATCAAATAGCTCAACATGTAGATATGTTAGAGCCAAAGGCTGAAGTGAGATTGTTGTTGACACAGCACACTGACTAGAATAGGGCTAATCAACTTTAAAACCAAATACCTCATCCCTCCTTCAGCGTGGATTTTTAAAAAATCTCACATAACAAATTATATGTATATATAACTTTATATATATAGTTTGATCCAGTTCAGGGCACATGCATAGAAGAAAAGAAACAAATGAATGCATAAATACACGGAACAACAAATCAATGTTTCTCTCTCTCTCTTTCTCTCCTCTCACTCTTCTCTTTCTCTCTAAAAATCAATAAATTTTTAAAAATTAAAAAAAAAAACACCCTCACAGACACACCCACAAATAATCTTTAATCTGGGCACCTTGTGGCCCAGCCAAGTTGACACAAAAAGTTAACCATCACAGGAAGGTTTCACCGAGGAGGGGGGCTTTTGAAGGATCCTGAACTGAAAGACCTGGGTTTTCATCATAGGTCAGCCCTGAGGGCCTTAGACTGGGCATGTCTTCTTTCTGGAATTTGCTATTCCCTCTTCTACTCTGCCATCTTGACCAGAGGTCCTCCAAAGCATTATTCTTCATGGATATGTGATTAAGTGTATAAAGTGCATTTCTTTCAAAAGTATACACCATGCTATTCTAATTATGAAGAATATTTTCTTCAGTTTGCCTGGATTGTTATGGTTTATCTGATTTAGTTAGGACTTAAAGCTTTATTTTCAACTGGGGCATCACAGAAGTTTGCTGAAAATGGCTCATGACTTTATTTTATTTTTTTCCGTGTCAGTGAGTTCTTTCACTTTTTTCTTATACTTTTTTGCTCAACCCCACCACCTCTCCCAACAATGTATTTTTAACAGCTTTATTACTGAGAAATAACTGACATACAATAAACAGAGTATTGACTATAATTTCTTACTTTCTATATTCTTGATGTTCTGGCATTTGGGGCCTTGATCCTACAGGTGCTAACTCCTAGAGATAGCAACAAACTCCTCTGTGAGCAAAACTTCGATATACAAACCAACCAAACCAGAGCCCACACCCCCAACCATCTCCCTTGTCAAATTCTCCTGCACCGAGTCAATACACCCCTGCCCTGAATCACACTAGGGCCAGATACCAGACAACTCAGAGCCCATTGAAATTATTCAAACTATCTAATCCTAAACTTGCTCCACTGCCTACCTGGCTCACCCATTCCTTCCCAATAAAAACCTAATAAAAGCTCTGAGCCATGGTCTTCCCTCTCCCTCTCCCTCTCCCTCATGACCAACCCTGGTCCTCCCTCCTGTGACCCCCACTTGGCATGCCTGCTGTGCCTCCGTTTCTAGGAATCTGTGAGTATAAACTCATTCCTCCACGACAATCATTTCTGTATCTGTGGGTCTTAACAGACCTGATTAAAACAACTTCAGAATCCATTTCTAGAACAAACTACATGCATTTCAAGAGTACCATTTAGTAAGTGTTGACACATGGGGTACACTGTGAAGCCATCACCACAAGCAAGATCATGAACACATCTACCACCTCCAAAAGTTTCCTCAAGCCATCCCCAACCCCATCTCAAAGCAACCACTGACCTGCTTTAATGATAGGTTAGTTTGCATTTTTAGCAACTTTATATTATATATGTAAAATAATATACTACATAGTCTTTTTGTCTGATTTCTTTCTGCCATGACAATCCAGGCAAACTGAAGAAAATATTCTTTGTAATTAGAATAACATGGTGTATACTTTTGAAAGAAATGCACTTTATACACTTAATCACATATCCATTAAAAATAATGCTTTGGAGGACTTCTGGTCAAGATGGCAGAGTAGAAGAGGGAATAGCACATTCCAGAAAGAAGACATGCCCAGTCTAAGGCCCTCAGTTATATGAGATTCATCCATCTCATTGCATGTTCTTTTTCCATTATATAGCTATTCCATTATATTCCATTATGTAGCTATACTACAATTTATCTATAGTCATCTGTTGGTGGACATTCATATGGTTTCCAGTTTTGGCTATTACAAATTAAGCTGCTGTGGATATTCATGTAGGTGTTTTTTGTATACTTTCAGTGCTCTTAGGTAAAATACCTAGGAGTACGTTGGTAGTTCATACAGCAGGTACAAGCTTAACTTTTAGTAAACTGCTAAACTGTCTTACAAAGTGTTGTATTATTTTATTTCCACCAGCAGTATATAGCAGTTCTAGTTGTTCTACATGCTTGCCAACCCTTTGCATGATCACTATTTTAAATTTTAATCCCATCCCCCTGATTGATGTGGAGTACTATTACATTGTGTTTTTAATTTGCATTTCCTAATGACTAACCATGTTGAACACCTTTTCATTTGCTTATTTGCCATGCATACATACTCTTTGGTGAAATCTATTTAAAACTTTTGCCCATTTTTTAAATCTTTTTGTTTGTCTTATTATTCAGTTTTGAGAGTTTTTATATATTCTAGATACAAGTCATTTCTCAGACGTATAATTTGCTAACATTTTCTCACGGCCTATGCTCACCTTTGCGTTCTTTTACCTGTGTGTTTGGGAGATCGGAGCCCTTACTTTGAGGAAGTCCAATTTAGCAACTTTTTTCCTGCTTTTGGTGTTGTATCTAAATCTTTGCCTTTCATTCAGATTCATGAAGGTATTATTTTCCTTTACTCTTTAAAAAAATTCTATAGTTTTATGTTTTACATTAAGTTCTAAGATTTATTTTGAGTTATTTTTACATTGTAAGACATGTAGATTAAAATGTACTTTTTGCATATGGATATCTGATTGTTCTAGCACTGTTTTCTAAAGAGATTTTTTCCCCTTCACTGAATCGCTTTTTCACCTTTTTTGAAAATCAACTGACCATATACATATGGATGAATTTCTGGCCTTCCTACTCTGTCCACTGACTTATTTGTCTATCTTCATTTCAATACTATGCTGTCTTGATTACCTTAGCTTTATAATCAGTCTTGAAATCAGGTAGTGTAAGTCCTCCAACTTTGTTCTTCTTCTACAAAGTTAGTGGGACTATCCTAGGTCCTCTGCATTTCCATAAACATATTTTAGAGTCTGCTTGTTAATGTCCATAGAAACAAGCAACAGAGATTTTGATTGGGATTGTGTCAAATCGATAGAACAATTTGGGAAGAAATGATGTCTTAAGAATATTGAATCTTCTAGTTCATAAACACAGTACATCTCTTCACTTATTTCTTTAATTTCCTCTTAGAAAGGTTTTAGTTTTCCTCCTTTAGTCTGTATATATGGTGATTTACATGGAATAATTCAGAATGTTAAACCAACCTTGAATTCCTGGGATAAACCTACTTGTTTTGATGTATTATCCTTTTTACATTCTCTATTCAATTTGGTAAAACTTTGTTATGAATTTTTGTATCTATGTTCATGAGAGATATTAGTGTGTAGATTTCCAAAGAATTTGTATAGAATTTATATTCTTTCTCCCTGAAGTGTTTGGTAAATTTCATTGGTGAAGCCATCAGGGACTAGAGTTTTCTTCATGGGAAGGTTTTAAAGACAAGTATAATTTTTTTAAAAGATCTTATTCATTTACTTAGAGAGAGGGGAAGGGAAGGAGGAAGAGAGAGAAACATCAATGTATGGTTGCCCCACATGTGGCCCCCACTGGGGACCTGGCCTGCAACCCAGACCTGTGCCCTGACTGGGAATTGAACCAGCAACCCTTTGGTTCACAGGCTTGCACACAATCCACTGAACCACACCAGCCAGGGCACAAGTGTAATTTCTTTAATAGAACTTAAATAGCCCTATCTTTCTTCTAGAGTGAACTTTAGTAGTTTGTATCTTTCAAGGAATTTGTTCAAGTTATCAAATTTATTGACATAAAGTTGTTTAAAATACTTCTTTATTTCCCTTTTAATATCTGTACACTCTCTAGCAATGTCATCTCCCTCACTCTTGACATTCGTCATTTTTACCTTCTCTCCTTCCCTTCCGATCAGTCTGGCTAAAGGTTTGTCAATTTTATTGATCGCACATAACCAGCTTCTTGTTTCATTACCATTTTCTAATTTTTTCTTGTTTTATATATTACCGATTTCTATTTTGACCTTCATTGCTTTGCTGTTTCTCTTATTTGGATTTAATTTGCTCTTCTTTCTCAAGTTTCTGACGTTGGAAGCTGGGCTCATTGATTTGGGGCATTTCTTCTTTTCTAATACATACATTTGATGCTATAACCTACCTTATAAGTACCTAGTTAGCTGCATCCTATAATTTTTATGTTAGATTTTCATTTTCATTCAGTTTGAAATACTTTGAAAAATTACTTTTTATTTCTTCTTTGAGCCATGAGTTATTTAGTTTCTTTAGTTAATTTAGCATTGTTTAGTGTTCTTAGTCATTTAGTGTTCTTTTGTTTCTAAACATTTGGGGGTTTTCCAGATATCTTTCTGTTATTTATTTCTAATTTACTTCCCCTTTGGTCAAAGAACATACTTTGTTCTTGAATTGACTTGAATACCTTTAAATAGACATATTGAGATTTTTTATGTCCTAAAATGAATTTAAAATGAACACATAGTCTGCTGTTGTGAGGTAGAATGTTGTAGAAATCTTTGTTTATCCAGGTTTGTTGATAATGTTATTCAAGTCTTCTAAAGTCTTACTGATTTTATGCCTACTTGTTTTATCATATTGAGGGAGAGGTGTTGGAATCACTGACTACAATTACGGACTTTTCTATTTCTTGTTACAGTTATACCTGGTTTTGCTTCATGTATTTCAAAGCTCTGTTTTTAAGCATATAAATGTTAAGATTCATTACATCTTCTTGGTAATTTTTTTTGTCTTTATGAAATAACCTTCTACATCCCTAGTAATATTCTTTTCTCCAAAACCTACTTGCCTGCTATTAATGCTGTCAGTCCAGCTCTGTTTTGACTCATGTTATCATGTCTTTTCCCATTTTTTCACTTTCCATTTATTTTGTGTCTTCATATTTAAAGTAGGCTTTATACAGGTAGAATATAGTGGCATCGTTCTTTTTTATTCAATCTGACATACTCAATGTCTCAACCACTATTGGGAGTGTTAGACTATTTATTTTTAGTGTGATTATTGATATGACTAAGTTAACATAAACTGCCTTGTTATCTGCTCTTTGTTTGCTCCATATGCCCTTTATTATCTTTTCCTCTTTTTCTGCTTCATTTTGATTTGAGCATTTTTTAAATTTAACTTTATCTCCTTTATTCTTTAGCTATAGCTTTCATTAGCTATAGCTTTCTATTTTTAATCTTCACCTGAGGACATGCTTATTGATTTTAGAGAGGGAGGAAGGAAGAGAGAGGGAGAGAAACATCGGAGCAAAAGAGAAACATGGAATGGTGGCCTCTCACATACGCCCCAGACCTGAGACCGGACCCACAACCTAGGCATGTGCCCCGACTTGGAATCACACTTGCGACCTTTTGATTTATGAGACAATGCCCAACCAGCTGAGCCACACCAGCCAGGGCAACTCTTTGCTATTTTCAGTAGTTGCTTTAGAGTTTGTAGTACACATTCTTAACTTATCACAGTCTACCACTAAGTGATACAATAGTACTTCCCATAGAGTATCAGAAACTTAAAACAGTGCATTTCCATTTCTTCCTTCCTGGCCCCCGTGCTATTGCTGTCATCCGCTTTACTTCTACATGTTTTATAAACCTCACAAGTTATTTTTTAATTTGTTATCATTTATGTGCATATCATATTTTTCCTCCTAGACTATAAGCTACTTGAAAACAGGATTCATGTCTGAGCCAGTGTTGGCATTTAATAGGTGCTGAAGACACATTTCTTCAGTGGTTGCTAAAAGAGAAGGATGTGGTAGCGAAATGGCTCTGCCGCTCACCAAGGTGAAGCCCTGGACTGGTCCGACCAATGTAGAAATACACAACCGCAGCAACACACATGTTAACCAAGGTATAGACCCACTGGATCACAAACATGATGACGAGGGACCCAACAGCCTGTGGAAACAGAGTAGGAAAGGCAAGTCACCTAATGGTTTCTCACGTGGTAAGCAAACCACAAGGCTCATGCCTTAAGAAACAATAGTCCCTCTCATCCGCCACTGATCACTATAAAAGTCTGCTTAATTGGAGTTCACTCATAATTCAAGAAACCTCACTTAACCAGATACTTGAGAAGACACCCTCTGGAAGTACCCTCTCATCAAAACTATTAATAAGTAGATAGATATTCTATTGTAGCTCTTTGTCCTACTCCTCCCTAGAAAAAAACTGAGTGAAATGATTCTAATTTGGTATAGCTAGAAATGTAGTAACCCAGAGGTCATGAGAGAGGATCAGTTATTTCACAAGTAAACCACTGACACAAGTGATGCACTAAATGTAATCTTGCCATA
>PVKM010053182.1:0-10080 GCA_004027735.1 Carollia perspicillata | reverse complement strand
TTTCTCCAAGGAGGACATACAGAGGATTCAGAGACACATGAAAAGATGCTCAATATCGCTAGCCATCAGAGAAATGCAAATTAAAACCACAATGAGATGCCACTTTACACCGGTCAGAATGGCCATCATAAACAAATCAACAAACAACAAGTGTTGGAGAGGTTGTGGAGAAAAGGGGACCCTAGTTCACTGCTGGTGGGATTACAGACTGGTACAACCACTATGGAAAACAGTATGGAATTTTCTAAGAAGAGTAAAAATGGAACTGTGTTTTGACCCAGCAATTGCACTGCCAGGATTATATCCCAAGAACCCTGAAATACTATTCCAAAAGAACCTATGCACCCCAATGTTCATAGCAGCACAATTTACAGTAGCCATATATTGGAAGCAACCTAGGTGCCCATCAGTAAATGAATGGATCAGAAATCTATGGTACATATACACAATGGAATTCTATGTGGCAGAAAAAAAGAAGGAGCTCCTATCCTATGTAACAGCATGGAATGGAACTGGGAAGCATTATGCTAAGTGAAATAAACCAGGCTGTAAAAGACAAATACCATATGATCTCACCTTTAACAAGAACCTAAGCAACAAAACAAACAAGCAAGCAAAATATAACCAAAGACATTGAAATAGAAAATGGGATGACAGTAACCAGAGGTGAGAGGGGAGGGAATTTCATGGGAAAAAGTGAAGGGATTATAGGAACAAGTATAAAGGACACATGGACAAAAACTAAGGGGGGTGGAAATGAGAGGGAGGTGGGGAGCACGGGGGCAGGGTGGACTGGGACGGGAGTAAAAGACAGAAAACTGTAGTTGAATAACAATTAAAATAAAATAAAATTAAATTAAAAAAAATTGACAAGACTTTAAGCAGACTCATCAAAAGAAAAATGGTTAGGTCCCAAATAAACACAATCAGAAATGAAAGAGGATAGATTACAACATATACCACAAACACAAAGGACTGTACGACAGTACTGCAAAGAAGTAATGCCAAGAAAATTGAAGACCTAGGTGAAATGGACAAATTTCTAGAAAAATATAAAATTCCAGAAAGGAATGAAGAAGCAGAAAGCCTGAACAGACCAATAACAGCTGACAAAATTGAAGCAGTAATCAAAAACTTCCAGCACAGAAAAGCCCAGGACCACATGGTTTCACAGAAGAATTTTACAAAATATTTAAGGAAAAGCTAACCCCTATCCTTCGCAGACTATGCCAAAAAAAAAAAATGTCAGAAGACGGAAGACTCCCAAAATATTTTTATGAATCCAGCATCAGCCTAATCCCCAAACCAGATAAATACACTACAAAGAAAGACTATTACAGGACAATATTGCTGATGAATATGGATGCCAAAATCCTCAACAAAATATTGAAAACTGCATCCAAGAATGCATTAAAAAGATCATACATCATGATAAAGTGGGATTCATCTCAGGGATGCAAGGATGGGACAATATTTGCAAATCAATAAACATAATACATCGCATACACATAAAGGAAAGAAAAACATCACATGATCAAATCAATAGATGCAAAAAAAAGTATGTGATAAAGTACAGCACCCATTTATGATAAAAACACACAGCAAAGTGGAAATAGAGGGAGCATACCTCAACATAATAAAGGGCAGGTATGAGAGACCTACAGCCAACATCATATCCAATGGGCAAAAACTAAAAGTTTTCCCACTAAGATCAGGAAAAAGACAAGAGTGTCCACTTTCATCAGTTCTATTCAACATAGTATTGGATTTCCTGGTCACAGCAATCAGACCAAAAACAAGGCATCCAAATTGTAAAGGAAGAAGCAGATCTCTCATTGCTTGAATTTGACATGATACTGTGCATGGAACATGCTATAGATTCCACCAAAACGTACTTGACCTAATAAGTGAATTTGGCAACACAGCAGGATATAAAGTCAATATTCACAAATTGAAAGCTATTTGGTATACCAACACTGAAATATCACAAACAGAAATCAGAGGAAAAAATCCCATTTGACATAGCAACAAGAAAAATAAAATATCTAGGAATAAACCTAACCAAGGAGGTAAAAGACCTGTACTCAGAAAACTACACAACACTGAAGAAATAAATTAAAAAAGACACACAAAAAAATGGCAGCATATACTGTGTTCATGGATTTCAAGAATTAACATCATCAAAAGGTCTATACTAACCTATGCAATTTATAGATTCAAGGCAATCCCTATTAAAGTACCAATGACATATTTCACAGATATAGAACAAACATTTCAAAAATTTATATGAAAATATTAATAATCCTGAGTAGCTGTAGCACTTTCAAGAAAGAAGTACGTCATAGATCCTGGCTGATGTGGCTCAGTGGATTGAGCTCGGGCCTGCGAATCAAAGGATCGGGTTTGATTACCAGTCAGGACACATGCCTGGGTTGCAGGCCAGTTCCCAGCATGAGATGCATGAGAGGCAACCATACATTGATATTTTTCTCCCTCTCTCCTTCCATTCCCCTCTAAATATGGACAAATAAAACCTTTAAAAAAAGAAGAACATCCTAGGAAGGATCACAAGACCTGATGTCAAATTGTATTACAAGACCACTGTAATCAAAACACCTTAGTACAGGTATAAGAAGAGACATATAGACCAATGGAACAGAATAGAGAGCCCAGAAATAAACCCTGTCTCCATGATCAATTAATATTTGACAATGGAGGCAGAAAAATAAAATTGAGTAAAAACAGCTTCTTCAACAAATGGTGTTGGGAAATCTGGACATGTACGTGCAAAAAAAATGAAATTAGATCACCAGTTTACACCATACGCAAAGATAAATTTAAGGTGGATAAAATATTTAAATATAAGCCGTGACATCATAAAAGCCTTAGTGGAGAACATAAACAGGAAAATCTCAGATATTCCATGCAGCAATATTTTCACCAATATGTCACCTAGAGGAAGGGACATAAAGAAAAGAATAAATGAATGGTATCTCATCAAAATAAAAAGCTTCTGCATGGCTAAAGAAAACAGCATTAACATGAAAAGGGAGCCAACTGTATGCAAAAATATATTTGCCAATAACACTTCAGACAAGGGTTTGATCTCCAAAATTTAAAAATAACTCATATGACTCCACTCTAGGAAGATAAGTAACCCAATTAAAAAATGGGCAAGGGACTTGAACAGACACTTCTCCAAGGAGTACATACAAAGGATCAAAAGACTTATGAAACATCCTCAGCATCACTAGCCATCAGAGAGATGCAAATTAAAACCACAGTGAGATATGACTTCACACCAATGAGAAAGGCCATGATAAACACATCAACAAAAAAAAAGTGTTGGGGAGGATATGGAGGAAAGGGAAGAATAGTACCCTCTTGGTGGGAATGCAGACTGGTGCATTGACTGTGGAAAACATTATGGAATTTCCTCAGAAAAGTAAAAATGGAATTGCCTTTTGACTCGGGAATCCCACTGCTGGTATTATGTCCTAAGAACCCTGAAACATTAATCCAAAAGAACCTATGGACCCCAATGTTCATAGCAGCACAATTTACAATAGCCAAGTGCTTCAAGCAACCTAGGTGCCCAGCAGTAAATGAATGGATCAAAAAACTATGGTGCATTTACACAATGGAATTCTATGCAGCAGAAAGAAAAAAGGAGCTGCTACCCTTTGCAACAGCATGGGTGGAACTGGAGAGAATTATGCTAAGTGAAATAAGCCACACGATGAAAGACAAATACCATGTAATCTCGCCAATAACAGGAACCTAAGCAGCAAAATGAACAAGCAAGCAAAGTATAGGAAAGGCATTGAAATTGAGAACAGGCTGACAGTGATCAGAAGGGAGAGGGGAGGGGATAAAGGGGGAAAAGGGTAAAGGGTTTACAGGAACAATTATAAAGGACACATGGACAACAAGTGAGGCATGGAAATCAGGTAGAAAGGTGGGGAGGGCTGGGGTGGTATGGAGGGCGGGGGGAAAAAGCAGAAAACTGTACTTGAAAAACAATTTTAAAAATTGTAAAATATATAAAAATAGATAGATAAATAAATATTTAAGTCTTTTATCCGCTTTGAATTTATTTTTGTGTATGGTGTAATTTGGTGATCAAGTTTCATTTTCTTACATAAAGCTGTCCAGTTCACCCAACAACATTTGTGGAAGAGGCTGTTTTAATACCATTTTATGCTTCTTCCCTCTTCCTCAATTATTAATTGACCATAGAGACTTGGGTTTCTTTCTGGGTTCTTTGTTCTGTTCCACTGGTCTGTCTGTTCTTATGCCAGTACCAGGCTGTTTTGATTACAGTGGCCTTGTAATACAGTCTGATATCAGGTATTGTGATCCCTCTTGCTTTGTTTTTTTCCCCATCAAAACTGCTGCAGCTATTTGGGGTTGTTTATGGTTCCATATAAATTTCTGAACTGTCATGACACCATAATAGTCCTACAGAAAAACACAGGCTAGAAAACCTCAGACATTCCATGCAGCAACATCTTCTTTGATATGTCTCCTAAAGGAAGGGACAAAAAGGAAATAATAAACAAATGGGGCCTCTTCAAAATAAAAAGCTTCTGCATGGCTAAAGAAAACAACATTAAAATGAAAGGAGAACCAACTATAAGGGAAAACATATTTGCCAATGATACCTTGTGAAAGGGTTTCATCTCCAAAATATATGAAGAACTCACACAACTCCACTCCAGGAAGACAAAAAACCTGATTTAAAAAGGGACAAAAGACTTGAACAGGCACTTCTCCAAGGAGGACATTCAGAGGTCCTAGAGACATATGAAAAGATGTTCAGCCTCACTAGCCATCAGAGAAATGCCAATTAAATCCACAATGAGATATCAATTCACACTGGTCAGAATAATGGCCATCATAAACAAATCAACAAACAAGTGTTGGAGAGGATGGGGAGAAAAAAGAACCCTAGTGCACTGTTAGTGGGAATGCAGACTGGTGCAGTGACTGTGGAAAATAGTATCACATTTCTTGAGAACACTAGAAATGGAACTGCCTTTTGGCGCAGCAATTCCACTGCTGGGATTATACCCTAAGAGTGCTGTAACAACAATGGAAAAGAACCTATGCACCCCAGTGTTCACAGCAGCACAATTTACAATAGTGAAGTGATGAAAGCAACCTAAGAGCTCATCAGAAAATGAGTGGATCAAAATATTACAGTACATTTACACATTGAAATACCATGCAGCAGAGAGAAAGAAGAGAGAGAGAAAGCAGACATCCTCAGCTTTGTGACAGCATGGATGGAACTACAGAGCATTATGCTAAGTGAATTAAGCCAGATGGTGGGGGACAAATACCATATGATCTTACCTTTAACTGGAACATAATCAACAAAAGAAAAAAGTCAACCAAATATAACCACAGTCATTGGAATTAGGAACAATCTAACAATAGCTGGAGGGGAGGGGACAATGGGGAGAAGGGTTTTCAGGAACTACTATAAAGGACACATGGACAAAACTAAACGGGAGGGTGGAAACAAGGGATGGAGGTGGGTTTGTCTGGGGTAGGGGGCAGTGGTGGGGAGAAAATTCAGAGAACTGTAATTAACAACAATAAAATAATTTAAGAAAACAAAATAAAATATATTAAAAATAAAAAAATAAATAAAAGGGGGGCTAATGCCAGGGAGATTAATATGATTGAAGTTATTATTACCTTAAAAGAGATTGTTATAAATATAAGGTGTCTTTCTTAAGCCTTATGGTAACCACAAAGCAAAAACCTATAATAGCTTCACTAAAGTTACAGAGAAGGCAATCAGGGCATACCAACATGGAAAAGTACCAATTTACAAAGTTAGACAAGAAAACAGAAATAAAAAAATGAACAGAAATACAAAATCAACCAGAAAACAATAATATGACATTTGTAAGTCCTTACATATTAGCAAGTACTATAAATGTAAGTGTATTTAATTTTCTAGAAAAGTCATTTAGTGGCAGGATGGATATATACAAGATCCAACTATATTATTTCTGCAAGAAGCTCACTTAAACTTTATGGACACACATAGATTTAAAGTGAAGAGATGTAAAATGATAACCCATGTGAGTGGAGACCAAAAAAGTAGGGGTATCAATACTATTATCAGACAAAGTAGACTTTATGCCCAAAATGTTGACAAGAAATAAAGGAGGTAATTACATACTGATAAAGTGGTCAACTCAGCCAGAAGTTATAACAGTCATAAATACATACGCACTGACATCAGAGCACCTAAATATACTAGCAAATAGTAACAGATCTGAAGGGACAAATAGACAAATGTACAAAGATAGCGGGACTTTAATAACACATTTTAAACATCTGATATATCATTCAGACAGAAAATAAACAAAGAAATGGCAGACTTGAATTATACTTTAGAACAATGGACCTAACAGACAGGATATAGAACATTTCATTCAATAGCAGCAGCATACATATTTTTATCAAGTGCACATGCAACATTCTCCACAACAAGCTAAAGATTCTCACTCTCACAACCCTAATTCAGCATATTATTGGAAGTCCTAGGTAGAGAAATCATGCAAGATAAAGAGCCCTGGCTGCTATGGTTCAGTGGATTGAGTCCTGGCCTATGAACCAAAGCATTGCTGATTCTATTCCCAGTTAGGGCATATGCCTGGGATGCTGGCCAGGTCTCCAGAATGGGGTGTATGATAAGCAACCACATATTGATGTTTCTATCTCTCTCTTTCTCCCTCCCTTCCCCTATCTCTAAAATATAAATAAAAAAAAGAAAGAAGAGGCATCCAAGTAGTAAAGAAATATGTAAAATTGTTATTTGCAGATGATATGATTTTATATAGAGAAAATTCTAGACTCTGACAAAAAAGAGTAAAACTAATCAATAACTTCAGTAAACTTGTAGGATATAATAAAGTCAGTATACAAAAATCAGCTGCTGCTTTGCCTCCTCACACAACCAAAAGGTCAACAACAAATTTAAAAATGAAAAATAACCAGAACTGTCAGAAAATAAAACTGTATTGAAGTCTTAAAAACAAGTAGTTCAAGAAGAAATATTCATTCAGATTCATAGGAGGGGCAGAAATGGGCAGCCGGGGTAGAGAGGATGTATGGCAAGGCAGTTGCTGGAGGACCACGTGGGCAAGGCAGTGGCTGGCAGATGAGGCAATCCAACATTTACATGTAGACAAACTGGTAGGAACAAATGGGGAGCAAGACAGACCATGCAACTCAGGGTTCTAGCATGGGAAAATAAAGCCTCAAAATCTCTGGCTGAAAAAACCTATGGTGGTTTAGGCAGCAGAAGAAACTCCCAGGGTCACAGGAGATTTCATTGGCGAGACCAACAGGGTCTCAGAATGTACACAAACCCACCAACATGGGACTGAGCACCAGAAGGGCTCAACTGGCTTGTGGGTAGCAGGGGAAGTGACTGAAAGCCAACTGAGGGCCAAGCAATTGGCATTGTTCCCTCTAGCACCCCTTCCCCACATACAGCATCCACAATGCAGCAAAGTGAGCCCTGGAAAATACCTAAGGCTCTGGTCCTTACAACATAACAGGTGTGCCGAGATAAAGAAATATAGCCTAAATCAAAGACCAGATCAAAAATAAAAAAAATAGAACTAAGTGATGAAGAGATAGCCAACTTATCAGATGCAGAGTTGAAAACACTGGTAATCAGGATGCTCACAGAAATAGTGGAGTATGGTCTCAAAATAGAGGAAAAAAATGAAGACTATGCAAAGTGAAATAAAGGAAAATAGACAGGAACCAACAGTGAAGGGAAGGAAACTGAGACTCAAATCAATGCTTTGAAGCATGAGGAAGAAATAAAGATTTATGCAGAACAGAACAAAGAAACAAGAATTCGAAAATGAGGACAATCTTAAGAACCTTTAGGATAACTTTAAACATTCCAACATCTAAACCATAGGGGTTCCAGAAGGACAAGAGGAAGAGAAAGAAATTGAAAACTTATTTGAAAACATAATGAAGGGGAACTTCCCTAATCTGGCAAAGGAAATAGACTTCCAGGAAGTCAAGGAAGCTCAGAGAGTCCCAAAGAACTTGGGTCCAAGGAGGCACACACCAAGGCACATAATAATTACATTAGCCAAGATTAAAGAGAAGAAGAGAATCTTAAAAGCAGCAAGAGGAAAGGAGACAGTTACTTATAAAGGAGTTCCCACAAGACTATTAGCTGATTTCTCCAAAGAAACCTTACAGGCAAGAAGGGTTGGAAAGAAGTATTCCAAGTCATGAAAGGCAAGGACTTACATCCAAGATTACTCTGTCCAGCAAAGCTATCATTTAGAATGGGAGGGCAGTAAACAGCTTCACAGATAAGGTCAATTAAAGGAGTTCATCATCATCAAGCCCTTATAATATGGAATTTTAAAAGGACTTATCTAAGAAAAAGAAGATCAAAGCTATGAATAGTAAAATGACAACAAACTCAAAACTATCAACAACTAAACCTAAAAACCAAAAATAAACTAAGCAAACAACTAGGACAGCAACAGAATCAAAGAAATGGAGATCGCTTGGAGGGTTATCAGCAGAGAGAGGGAGGGGAAGAATAGGAAAAAAGATACAAGGAATAAGAAGCATACATAAATGGTATGTACAAAATAGGGAGGTCAAGAATAATATGGAATATGGAGAAGCCAAAGGACTTATATGTATGTCCCATGGACATGAAATAAGTGGGGAGGAAGTGCTGCTGAGAGGGGGAGTGCAGAGTAGAGGGCAATAAAGGGAAGAAAAAATGGGACAACTAATCAATAATCAATAAAATACACTTTAAAAATAATTAGTTGTGCCCTGGCTGGTATAGTTCAGTGGATTGAGCATGGGCCTACAAACCAAAGGATCACTTGTTCGATTCCCAGTCAGGGCACATGCCTGGGTTGTCAGCCAGGTACCTAGTACAGGGTGCATGAGAGGCAACCACACATTGATGTTTCTCTCCCTCTCTTTCTCCTTCCCTTCCCCTCTGTCTAAAAAATAAATAAATAAAATTTTAAAAAGTAAAAAATAATCAGTTGCTTTTATTTATACTAACAATAAAATATCTGAAAAGAAAAGTCTTATTCACAATAGTATCATAACCAATCAGATATTAAGGAATAAATTTAAGCAAAAAATGAAAGATCTGTACACTGAAAACTATAAGATATTAATGAAACAAATTGAAGAAAACAAAAATAAGTGGGAAGATATCCTGTGTTCATGGATCAAAAGAATTAATATTATTAAAATATCCATACTACCCAAAGCCATATGTAGATTCAATGCAATTTCTATAAAAATTCCAATGCTCAAACCACAGAATTTGTTTGGATTCACAAAAGTCCCCCAAAAGCCAAATCTTTTTTGAGAAAAATAGAACAAACAGGAGTCATTACATTTTCTGATTTCATACTATTCTGCCAAGCTATAATAATCAAAAGAATATGGTACTGGCCCAGCAAAAGAGACCATATGAAAATAAAAAGGCACCCCATGGAATAGAAGAAAATATTTGAAAACCATGTATTGGGTAAGGGGTTAATTCCCAAAACATATAAAGGACTCATCAAACTCGATAGAAACAACAACAACAACAATATACTGTGTGTACAGTCCCTTTCCTCACGTAACTGTGTGTGGTTAATGATCTTCAATCCTGTTGGCCAATGCTGTCAGGGAGGCTGCTCTGGTCTTGAGAGAGTCCCAAGGGAGTAAAAAGGACAAGTCTCTGAGCTGATATTTCAGGTAACTACCAGAAAGGTCAAAGTGAACAGGTAGTATTGTTTGAGGTAAGGGTCCATATTTCCCCCGGTTCCAGCAAGCTGCACCAGGAACACAGGCAACCTGTGAAACATGGATGACACAATGTTCTCTTCCTGAAATTTAAAACCAATTTCCATGTTAGGCAACTTTATGGTTGTTTTAAGCTTTTTAAAAATATTTATTCTTTTAAGCTTTTAAAAAAGATCTTCAATAGGGAGTCTTCCATTCCTTTAGATTGTATGTTCTTTTTTGTCTCCACATTTCAGGTTATTTTTTTTT
>PVKM010053181.1:0-10085 GCA_004027735.1 Carollia perspicillata | reverse complement strand
TTGGACATTTCACATCTGGTCTTGTATGAGGCTGGAACCCATTCAGCCTGCTCCTTCAATCCCCTCAGCTGCATTCACAGAGAGAGCTCATGACGACAGTTGCCCAAGGAGGGTCGTGCTCAGGGTACAGCCACTGTAAGACCTTCTTTGGCCTCAAGTCAAAGAACTGTGCGGTGGAGGACAGACAGACACCATGCTATAAACTCATGGTCCCAGTTCTAAAGCAGGCTTTCCTTTTTTTAAATAAAGATTTTATTTATTTTTAGAGATAAGGGAAAGGAATGAGAAAGAGGGAGAGAAACATCAATGTATGGTTGCCTCTCACATGCCCCCCACTGGAGATCTGTCCTGCAACCTACACATGTGCCCTGACTGGGAATCAAACCAGCGACCCTTTGGTTCGCAGGCCGGTACTCATTCCACTTAGCCACAGCAGCCAGGGCCTAAATCAGGCTTTCTTACTCTTGGGATCACAATGGGAAAAGGAAGACTAACATTTTCTGGGCATCGATCGACTGTCACCTACTTTCTCATGTAAACCTTTTAGCCTCCCACCAGATAAATACAGTTACCCCTGATGTCAATTTTAACTGTTAGGAAGACCAGGATCATAGTGATGAAGTAGTTTGCCCAAGCTAACACAGCTAAAAATAGAAGCAGAATTTAAATCCAGATCTGATGCCAAAACCTGCATTCTTTCTGGGGTCTTCGAGAAACTCTGCCAGCCCATGGATTTATGGTGTGGAAGCAAATATATTAGTCAAAACATAGTCTGTAATATATTTTCTAACAAAAATAAAGATGATCTTAAGGATGCAGAGAAAGTCATTTACAAATGAACTATTCTGTAAAGTCTGGATCAGATCAGAAATTTGTTTAATTTGACATATTGTTCCTTTAATGTTTTCCCCTTTGTCTGGTTCTAAATATAGGAAGATTTTTTTAATATTAAGCATTTTTCTGAAATCTCAAGCCATTACAATCGCTGATCCTGTGGTGTTCTGTAATTTGCCTCAAGCATTATTTATGGAATTTACAGAACATCCTGTTATTTTTTACAGATTTTTTATTCCTTGATCTCACTGCATCCTGGAAGTTTCTGATAGTAAATGCCTCTCCCCACCCACCAGCTGCTGCCTGTTTATAAACTAAAGGCACTTTCTGTATATTCATCAGGAAGATCTGGGTGAAAGGTCTAGCATTTCTGAATGATTCTGGCTAGCCCAGAATTGGCCAGAGTCCAGCCAGGTCATAAGACAGAAAATTAATGGAAGAAATGCCCCCATGGGCATGGCACATTGGAAAAGTGACAGCTTATCAGACGGCGAGAACCAGCCTCCCTCAGTTCTCTGAAACCAAATTCTCAGTCTGCAGCATGATACTAAAGGAAGATCATTTTGTTAGACACCAAGAACCATAGTTATGACACTTTTTGTCATACTGTTTCCTCTTATTTACACAGTGGAGAGTAGGATGTTTTCAAATAAACCCTCTAAATACGACATCCTGAGGATGCATTATTTCTAAAATGCCATACCATTAACAGTCTTTTAGCTGGTTACATTATAAAGCATATCGTAACAGCTTAAAGGAAAAATCTGAGCTAAAATGTTTCCATAGCCCATATGTTGAATTCTGGCATCTTTATACCTTTTTCAAACTGTTGTCAATTAATTAAGAGATTAAGTTCTGTCTTTACGTCCTTTTTAAGATCAAGTGTATGCTTGGAAGCTGCAGAGAGCTCCAAAGGGAGATGTTTTTCTCAGTTGAAGGTGACTGAGAGCAGCAGCAGTTAGGGAGATGAAGATGTGTTGTTTCAAGTGTCCGAGGTGAACGTTTGGACCATCAACGAACAGAAAGGAGGAATGACTTTTGTTGTGGGAAACAAACTGTTTTCCAGGCCAACGAGTTGTGATCTTAGACTTTTTGCCATATGCTTTTTAAAAAGAGAAAGAGAGATGGAACCTCCTGATCACATGCTATTCCTTTCCCTAGCAAGGGGACAGACACCTGAACCTCGTAGCAGGCACTTCTTGTCTAACATGGATCAAATCACCTGCCTCTGTAATCCCTTTGCCCAGTGACTTTGAATCTCCCTTTGTTCCTGCACAGCTGTTGGAACCTAACAAAGACATTTTTAGCATTAGTGAAATGTATTGGCCGATGACTCAACATACTTTTTCGTTGGCAGCAAATGGACATATAGCCTTTTTGTTTAAGAATGCATTTCCATTACTTTTAACTTGTCATTGGTCTTAGTTCCTTACATTTTGGCATATAATTCCATTGCTAATGGGATTTCTGCTATTGGATGTCACCTAGGCACAGAAAACCTACATTAGAAAAATGGATTTGAAACTATGACATCTAAATTTTAAACAGCATAACTATGTTACAGCCTGAAGTGGGGAGGAAATGTGGAGATGCTGGCATCCTTGTTCAAATCACAAGGAAGTCTGCTAGAACTGGAGACCATGGCTTGATGAATAAAGGCCACTGAGCGGATTTTCTGTCACATCACTGTGGGTGCATTTGATATGGCTCAGGCAGTCACACAGATTCTGCTTGATTTCCAAATGAGTCAGCTCAAAGCCTGGATAATTTTACAACCCATTGTTTGAGTAACATATACTTCGGCTCTCTCCCTACCATTGGTAGAGAAATAGGATACCCTAAAAAAGAGAGGGAGAGAGAGAGGAAAACATATGACTTGAGCTACATATTCTTCAGACCAAAACAATAGCTTTCCATAGGGTTTTTAACTGGAAGCCAAGTACCACACTAGGAAGAAATTGGGTTTGTCACTGCCTGTGTAATAAACAAAAACATAACTCCTTCTGCTGGCAAGAATGTAATGAAACTCAAATTTCCATACTTTGGCCTGGGGACAGTAAAATTTATCTAATTGAAAAGCATTTTTGGTTCTATGAATGAAAACTCCCCAAAATACTCATATATTTTGATTTAGAAATCTCATTTTGCTGAGTTTATTCTAAAAATTTTATATACATTCTGTAAAAAATAAAGTTCATCTTAGTATTATTCATTAATGCAAAAGACTGAAGGTGACCTCAATGCCTCACCATAAAAAGTAGTTGAGGAAGTCTTGAAGTTAACCACTGGCAGGCTATCACGCAGTCACTATAAATCATAAATACAAATTATGTAGCACTGTGGAGGAAATATTTATGTATTATATATGCTAAGTTAAAAATCCACTCTAGGCCCTGGTACCTTGCCAAGACCTGACACATGTCTGTTCAGTTGCAAAGAGCTTTCATCATCTTCCTGTAGCAGCCCTGATGGAGAAAGGCCTTGTCTAATTGGAACACTTACATTCTCCCCAACCCCATGCCCAATTATATGCCCCTCCCCTCAGAAACATGAGATAATGGGGTGTAGACTGAGCGAGAAGTCAGATGACACTCCCTGGCTGTTCTTGCTGGAAAGGCATATCCATGGCCACCTCCACCTGCACCTTCTGTCTCTTTGTAGCACATGTGTCACGGGTGTCCTAGCATGAGCCTTGGGCCTGACAAAGGGCAGAGTAATGCATGCAAGGTGGCTGTCCTATCTGAGAGAAGCTGGGCTGTATGAAAAGAACCTGAGAAGGCCACACTATCCTGCCCTGGCCATGTTATAGTGTTCAGAGCCATATGCAGGACAGATGGCCTCCAGGACCATAGGAAATAGTATGGTTTTGTGGGTTTGTTAAAAATGTAAGTGGTGAGCCATGTAGGCATCATTTCACAGTTTGGGTTTTTTTCTTTCAACAATTTGTCTTAGAGTTCTTCCTGGGTCAGTTCATATAGTTCACACTGGCCGGCCATCGAAAAAAAACACACTTTAATAATACATGTTTCCTCTACTATAAGAAAGTAGGGCATTCTTATGAAATCTTTTGTAAGCCAAAATAGTGTAAAGCAATGATACAGTTACCATTATTCATAAAGAAAATTTTTGAGCATTCCGAGACCCAAATTTCAACACATGAACAACATCTTTATTTTGTTCACTACAATGGAAATAATTAATCATGTGCAGTTTTATGCTAAGTATAACACTCTTATGAGCTTTCTTGTTTTTTTCTGGTACATTAGGACACATCTTGCTAATGGATGCACAGAATAAATGGAGTTAAAGGACAGATGCTCACGTGGTTCCTGGGGAAGGAGTTTGGTTGGGGCCAGTCTCACTGTTCAGGGTGCCACTGCTTCTATAATGGCTGCTACAAAACAAACCCTGAACACTGTTTTAATTTTCACCTTTGCTCATAAAAGCAAAAGTCCTCTGGATTTCTTTTGATTAGTGAAAACAGGTACTAACTTATGTCTTTTGTAAAAGTGAGGTGCCCTGGCTGATGTGGCTCAGTGGATAGAGTGCTGGCCTGCTAAACAAAGGGTCACTGGTTTGATTCCCAGTCAGGGCACACACCTGCCTCTCATTCCCACTTTGCAAATGAGGAGACTGAGGTGCAAGAATTTGAAAACCACAGTATAGCCAGATTTGATCCGAGGCAGCCTAAAACCCAAAGTCATTCCACTTAACCTCATGCTCAGTGGTTGCCCCAATGCTTTTCTGGTTCTCTCCATACCTACCTTGAACATGTATTACTTCTATAATCAGAGAAAGGATCAAGGTGTATTATTTCAAATGCAGGCAGATTGATACAGGGGTTTTTGATCATGGCTACACAGTACCACCTGAACAGAAAACATTTTCAGTGCTGCCTGACACAATTTTCTGTGGTGATAGGTGTAGTCTGCATTGGCCCTGCCCAATATGGCAGCCATTAGTCGGTTACATGTGGTTGCTGAGCACTTAAAATGTGGTTGATGAGACTAAGCAACTGAGTTTTTAATAGTTTTCATTTTAATTCATTTAAATTGAAGTTTAACTGACACATGGACTGGTAGTTAGCTACCATCCTGAACATGCAGTTGGTGCAGCACATTTCTCAGTGGCACTGCTTGATGGCCTAGTGGGGCAGGGGTGTCCAAACTGTGACCTGCAGGCCACATGCAGTCCGGGATGGCTATGAATGTGGCCTAACACAAAATCTGAACTTTACATAAAACCTTTTTTTTTTTGCTCATCAGTTTTCATTAGTGTTTGTGTATTTAATGTGTGGCCCAAGACTACTCTTCTCCCCGTGTGGCCAAGAGATGCCAAACAGTTGGACACCCCTAGAGAGGGACTCAGCACCCTGCTGGCAGGAGTCAGGCCACCACCCTGTCTGTTTGGTCTATTCTCCTGTGCATTCTACAGGGGTTGAGGTGGTGGCCACACACCCATACTGGGAGATGAGCAGTGTGCCCAGGTGGTGGGCAGAGAAAGCCAGGCATAGAAACAGGCTATTTCTGACCTGTTCTTAGGCAGGGCTTGGAGGGATTGGGTCCCTGCTAGCAGGATGCCTTTAGCCCCTCTGCCCTTGTTTCTTATTCTGACAAGACTGAGTGGATGGTGAAAATCTGACATCCATTCCAGCCCCAGTCTCCACCCTCCACCATTATCATTTGGGGCGCTCACCTGGCTCCTTAGGAAATGGTTCAGGAAACAATCACTTATTTGTGCCTCCTAGGGTGTTTTTCTCCTGCATGTAATTGAGGACTCCACAGGAAAGATCTAGTTCATCACTTCCAAACTTTCAGTAATCACAAGCACTTCTGACATCCTCAGGTACTAGCATAATATGACTGTGTGTCATATGTTAATATATAATTAATGCCCGTTGTAAGGAGCAGTAGATGATTTCACTGTATCCTGGAGGGAGTCAGTGATGTCCTGGAATTGAAGATGACATAGCAGATGTTCCAGTGCAAAGAACACAGGGCTGCTTTGGGTCTCAGCCAGTATCTTCATCATAACCTAATAGCAGCAGTGAGCAGGTACTGAACACTTACTGTGTGCCACCCTCAGTGCTAATCACCTTATACTCACACCCTCCTATAATCCTTGTAGCACACTATGGAGTGCTTCTTACTGCGGGTGAGGAAGCTGCGTCTTCAAGAGGTTAAGGGCATCTGCCCGGCTCACACCAGCCTGCCTTCATCCTTAACCCCAGTCCTCTACTCCCCTTATTCTCTGGCTTTTGTCTCCTGTCTTTAAACTGCATGGTGACTCCTTGGCTATTATCAAACAAAAGAACCACACATAGGTCCAGTGAGCTGGCAAAGGGTCACACATGTAATATGTGTTTAACAAATTAGTCTCTTTTCATGTTCATGATAAACTAATGAGCAAAATAGAAACATGGAACAGAATGACAGCTAAGAGGGGAGGAGGAGAGAAGGTGAAGTAGTTAGTCAAAGAACGTTTATCATGACCCATGGACATGGACAACGATGTGGGAATTGCCTGTGAAAGTGGGGTGCAGGCTGGGTGAAGGTGGGCAAAGGGGGAAATTGGAACAACTGTAACAGCATAAACAATAAAATATTTAAATAAAGAATGCTTAACACTTGAGGCTCTTTTTGCATTCATGACATCTTTGCTGAATTTGAATTTGCAGTAGTGTTTATTTATTCTTATATTCATAATGTGTGAAGGGCTGTCATCCTGAGGGCCCTGTCCAGGCATAACTGCATGGAGGGAAGTTTGAACTCTCAAGGGCAGAAAGATCTACTTACCCTCTGTGTTTGAGGAAATGCTGACCCAGTTGTGGCATTTCTGAAAGCTCCAGGATCCCAACTTCAACTGAGTTTAGTTATCTGCATCCCCAAGTATTTCAGAAATCTCCTCTTCTTAATATTAAAAATATAACATCTCTCATATCAGAGATGTGAATCTGCACGTCTTTTTAAAGCAATTCACTCTACCATGTGCGAGCTCCTTTGTTTTTTAAAAGTAGCATTTGTTACAATATCAAAAGAAGTTAAACATGGATTGCATCATTTCTATGTTGCATGATAAATCATGTTTTACCAACTCTAAGCTCCAAAAACTGTGATAGCATTGCACAGGGAACTTGAATCTGCGAGAAGATACAACATAAGTAATTAAATGTTTTTGGCGGGGGGGAAGAAAAGGTCTGCTACATGTTAAACCAGGGAATTTTTAGTTTGAAGGAACTTGAGCTGAGAGGTAATTTAATGCTTTATCTGTAAAGTTACGATTACACTGAGGATGCAGATTAGTTATTGTTCATCTCTTTGGAGAGATGAACAAGAGAAAATCCTTTTAAGTGTGAGAAACACAAGTTAGATGAATAGAAGAATCTCCGACAGGGAAGAATGCTGAACACCACAATAATTTATAAACTTTCTCCTCTGAAACTATTTGCAGGAGAAAAGGAAATGGGAGACCTACTATATGTCGGGTATGTTTTGCTATTTCATTCATTCCCCTGACAAATTTATGACATGAGTGTATGTCTCCGAGTTTTACAGATGGGCAAGTAACCATGGTTAAATACCATCTCAAAATTTGTTTCATTCTCTTGCTTTCTTATTTTACGCTTTTTCATATAGATATGGCTCTCTAAAAAAATATTGTTTGCTTTTGGGTTTTTTTAGCTTAATATAAAATGGCTGAACTGTATACTTACGCATTCTCTGTGACTTGCCTTTTTCACTTTATATTTTCTAAGGTTCATCCAATTTGGTAAGTGTAATTTTAGTTCATTCATTTTCACTACTGTAGAATAATCCCTCTTGCTACACTGTGTCTATTCTGTAGCTATGACAATAGGCTGTCATGAATAGTCTTATGCCTGTCTCCTGATACACTTGTTCAAGAATTTCTCATGGGTGTAGGTATACCTGGAGGTAGAATTGGTGGGTTGTAAAGTATGGAATTTCAAACTTATAAGACACCAAATTGTGTTCCAAAGTGGTTGTACTAGTTTTTCTCTCTTCTGTAACATATATGAGGTTTTAACTCCCTTTAAGTTTAGAAGTGGATGTTTGATCCTAACAATGCTTTGTGCCACTCTGGCACACATCCACAAGTGGCTACCATTCTCCCTCTGGGTCTGAGTGGCCATGACTCTCACAACTGGCTCCTGCCAGTCCATTCATGTAGTTTTCAAGGCCTAAGGCTCCACAGTGATTGCTTGTCTCATTAACCTGAACCACATGTCTTGCAAGAGTCCCCTGTCCTGGGGCTAGCTGACCTCCTGTAGGTTGGCCAGGAATGCAGGCCCAATACCTTAACCATGGTGGAAGGTCCTCTTACCACTCATGTTCCCAGGGAAATCAAAGCCAGCTCTCTGGAGTCTCAGTTCTGCCTCAGCCCACGCATGTCCCATGGCTGCCTTGCTGGTGGGAGGAAAGATCCCCTTGAAAATCAGGAATTGAGGAACTCGCCAGGTTAATGTGAAAAAATACAGCAGTCTGCTAAAGAACTAATAGTGCCTTGGATCACTCTACCTGGGTGTTGTGGACTTGGAACAAAGCCAAGACCAGAGCAACTTTTCTAATTAGTTCTTTCATGCTTTAACAGAGCTGGTTCCTTTGGCAGGCTGAGCCAATGTAGCCTATGGAATGTGACCAACTTTGAAAGAGTCAGAAAATGCTATCTGGTTGCTATCTCCAAAGGAGCAGAGGTGAGAGATGAGAGATTTCTGTTTTACAGAAACCTCCAATGGAGAGCATGTGTGATAGGGGTTAGAAAAACTGTGACTGTGGATCCACTGCAGACCCTTCACCAAGAGAGGCAATGGCACTGCTTTCACAGTGAAGTTGGCAAAGGGAGCTAGGCACCCCCATGTCTTGTGGAAGCAATCTCCTCAATTTAGACTTGCCTTTCTGACTTTCAAAAGAGAGGAACTGATGATAGAAAGGGCTGGTCTGATGTTAACATGTATTCATTTGCCTACCTTTTAAATAATACATGCCACATCTTTTTCTTCATTATCAAAGTAAGACATGTTCAAGGTCGATTTAGGTGGGTGGACTAGTAATGCATAGAGGCAGCTATTCAAACCACTGTGGTTAATGGGTGGGCTCCAGAATTAGTCATCTTCAGGTCAAATCTAGCCCCACCACTTCAAGGCCTCATGCAGGGTTTTCAACTCCTTGGGGCCTCAGTCTCCGCATCTACAAGGAAAGTAGATGACACTGTGGGCCAGACTTTGAGCTAAAGGCTGTATTCTTCTGCCCTGACCACTGTGGCTTAGTTGATTGGGCATCATCATGCAAAGTGAAAGGTTACAGGTTAGATTCCCAGTCAGGGCACATGCCTAGGTTTTGTATTCAGGGCTCATACAAGAGGCGACCAATTGATGTTTCTCTCTTACATTGATGTTTCTCTCCCTCTCTTTCTCCCTTCCTTCCCCTCTCTCTAAAAATAAGTAAATAAAATCCTTTAAAAAAGAAAAGGTTGTACTTTTCTGTGTGGGGTCAGAGAGGGTCTCCTCAGCCATCGCTCTGTCCTCCATTTCAGATCTTCTCTCATTGGCTGAATCTTCATTCCACCCTACCCAAGTAATAGCTCTACACCCTAAACTCCCTTCCTCTGCTCAGAGGCAAAGCTCTCCCTTTCTAATCCCTGGTAGTCTGAAGAAAGGCCACTTTAGGGTTCTCTGTACTTAAGTGTAGTTATAGTTGATGGACAAAACTTCGGACAAGACTTTCCATGATAATCTTGTGGCAAAAGTGATCTGTTAAGGTCAATTACTTATTTGTTTTGTATTTTAATTACCATTGCTTTCAATAATATATTAGTTTCAAGGTTATATAATTTACAGAGTGATCTCTCCAGTAAGTCTAGTGCCTTCCTGAAACCATACATAATTATTGCAATATTATTGACTATCTTATTTATGCTATACCTTACATCCCTGTGACTATTTTGTTACTGCCAATTTGTACTACTTAACCTCTTCATCTTTTTCATCTAACCCCCCAAACTCCCTCCTATTTTGCCATCATTGGTTTGTGTTCTGTATGTTTGTTTCTGTTTTGTTTGTCCATTTATTTTGTTTTTTAGCTTCCACATGTAAGTGAAATCTTATGGTGTTTGTCCTTTATCAGACGTATTTCAGTTAGCATAATACTATCTAGAACCATCCATGTTGTTGCAAATGGGAAAATTTCGTTCTTTGTACATATAAATTCTGAGTCCTGTTTCCTATACCATTTTTA
>PVKM010053180.1:0-10083 GCA_004027735.1 Carollia perspicillata | reverse complement strand
CATTGTTCCCTCTCTGACCCCACCCTCACATACAGTGTCATAACCCAGCAACTGGTTTGCCCCGCCCTGGTGAACACCTAAGGCTCTGCCCCTCACTAGATAACAGGCACAACCAGACCAAAAAAAAAAAAAAAAAAGGCTCAAATGGAAGAATAGATCAAAGCCCCAGAGACAATACATGTAAGTGACCAAGAGATATCCAACCTATCAGATGCACAGTTCAAAGCACTGGTGATCAGGATGTTCACAGAACTGCTTGATTTTGGTCACAAATTAGATGAACAAATGAAGGCTACACTAAGTGAAATGAAGGAAAATGTACAGGGAACCAATAGTGCTGAGAAGAAAACTGAGACTCAGATCAATGGAGTGGACCAGAAGGAAGAAAGAAACAACCAAACAGAAAAGAATGAAGAAACAAGAATTTGAAAAAATGAGGAGAGGCTTAGGAACCTCCAGGACATCTTTAAACTTTCCAACATCCAAATTATAGGGGTACCAGAAGGAGAAAAGGAAGAGCAACAAGTGGAAAACTTATTTGAACAAATAATAAAAAAAGAACTTTCCCAATCTGGCAAAGGATATAGACTTCCAGGAAGTCTAGGAAGCTCAGAGAATACCAAAGAAGTTGGGCCCAAGGAGGAACATACCAAGGCACATCATAATTACATTAGCCAAGATTAAAATGAAGGAGAGAATTCTAGAAGCAGCAAGAGATAAGGGGACAGTTCCTACAAAGGAGTTCCCATCAGATTGTCAGCTGATTTCTCAAAAGAGACCTTACAGGCAAGAAGGGGCTGGAAAGAAGTAATTCAAGTCATGAAAGGCAAGGACCTACATCCAAGATTGCTCTATCCAGCAAAGCTTTCATTTAGGATGGAAGGGCAGATAAAGGGCTTCTCAGATAAGGTCAAGTTAAAGGAGTTCACCATCACCAAGCCCTTATTACATGAAATGTTAAAGGGATTTATCTAAGAAAAAGAAGATAAAAAGTATGAACAGTAAAAAGACAGCAAACTCACAGTTATTAACAACCACACCTAAAACAAAAGCAAACTAAGCAAACAACTAGAACAGGAACAGAACTATAGAAAGACCACATGGAGGGTTAGCAATAGGGGAACAGGAGGAGGAGAGAGAAGGAAATTTTATGGAGAATAAGTAGAATAGCTGGTAGGTAGAAAATAGACAGGGGGAGGGCAATGGGAAATGTATGGGAAATGTAGAAGCTAAAGAACATTTGGCACATGGACATGAAGTAAAGGGGGGGAATGAGGGTGGGAGGGGGTGTGCTAGGTGGAGGGGAATGAAGGGGGGAATGGGACAACTGTAATAGCATAATTAATAAAATATATTTTAAAATAAATAAATAAGTGTTAAAAATATATAGAAAATTCTCAATAGCATAGTAGGATAAATCTTATTGGCACGTGCATGTCTGTGTGTTTGTATGTGTAGTACAGTTTTATATGCCCACTTGACAGTCACAAAAATTGACCATACAATAGCACACAAAACATCAATAATTGCAAAAGTGTATTCTTTAGTAAAAATATGATGCGATAAGAAATTAATGGCTAAATGAGAAAGCAAAAAACTTTCCCAATTAAGAATGAAAAAAAGTTTCCAACTTTTTGTCAGGTAAAAATTTCAAATTTTAACCAAAATTTTATTTTAAAAATTATACAGAAAATTAGACTCTTCATACAACTAAAGCTGAATAATATGAATAATAGTGTAAGTAAGAAAACATACTTTTCAAAAAGTATTAAAGATTCAAAATCCAAATAGACAAAATTGATGAAATTGTCAAATAACAGCCAGCCCAATCAAAAAGCAACAAGCTCAGTTTTTTAAAGGGATATTTTTATGAGACTTTTGAAGAAAATAATCATAAGATCATTTAAAGTGTATTAGAATTTAAAAGGGAAAAAAGATATAATAGTTACTACCTCATCAAAAAAAAAACACAGGAAGTAAAATTACAACTCAGTAATGCTTAATAAAAATGTATTGTGAAAGCCCCCACATTAAATACCAGTGAATTTAATACAGCAGCATGTTAAAAAATATATATATCAGTATCAGGAATGCAAGAATGGTTCAATATTAAACAGTCTTATTAATAAGTCCAAAGAGGAAAATCAAGTAATTACCTCAAGTGATGCTTATAAATACATTTGACATAATTCAAAAACAGTTATTTATTTAAAAAATCATAAAATATTTTAATGTTCACAATGTACTATCAGTTATCTCACAATACACACATATATAAGGTTCATGCATTAGTTTAAGGTGTACAATATAACAGTGTGTACATATTAAATTAATGCATTTTACATGTCTATTATATATCAATAACACTAGAAAAATAGTAATAGATGATGCCAGTTTTTTCAATAGAAATATATTTATTTCAGCCTAGAATGGTATCATGCTTAATGTGGAACATCATAGGCATTCCCAATAAAATGAAAACAAGAAAATGATGTTTCCTATCATCAGTATTCCTTTATAATATTTAGTCAATTAGAAAACATTGAACTAGTGAATCATGTTCAGTCTGTTAGAAAAGTGAAAGAAATTGGATATATACAATTGATAAGTAGGAAAAAATTACCAGTATTTATAGAAGTTAGAACTGTATATGCAGAAATCTGAGAATCCTGTGAAAACCTACTTTGCAAAGTTAATACACTGATCAGTAGTTGACATATAGGAAAATAATAACTACCATAAAATAGAGTAGTAGAATGTTCAATCTATAACCAGAACAAAAGGTAAATAACTTAAAACCAATAAAAACATACAATAATCATATAGGAAAATTAAAATGTTATTAATTGAAACCAAAGAAGTCTTGAACAAATGAAAAGTCATGTCATGCACAGAAAACCTCATCACAATTTCATGCTAGTTCTCTGTTAACTAGCTTTTATATAATCATTGTCCTCATAAAATCTACAGGTTTTTCTTTTTTAACAATATAAACTTATTCTAAAGTCAATAGGACATTATATCAAATAAATATAGGCCAATGAGCCTCTTAAATAAAGAGCAAGGAGAAAAATTGGTCCTACCAAATATTAAAATGTATTATAAACTTGTTTCAAGAAACTGGTGAAATAATACATCTGTGAATCAGGAGATCAGAGTAGAAATTTCAAAGAGATCTGTGGTTGAGAGAGTTTTAAAATGGCCCCCAAATTCCCTGTGTAATGCCTTCCCCTTGAGTGTAGGTGGGAGCTGTGAATATGATCGAATGTCACTCCATGATTCAATTATTTATGTGGCAAAGAGAAAAGATGTGTAGATGTAACTAAGTATCTAACAAATTAGCTTTAAGTTAATCCATCAAAAGGGATGAAGTGCGGAACTACATGGCCCTCAGAGTGCCCCAGCAAGAAAGGAGAAACTTTAGTTCTATAATTTCAAGGAATTTAATTCTGCTAACAGTCACATGAGCTAGGAATAGCATAACCTAGCCTATCCTGACAGGTACTAAAACCATGACTTAACAGTTCTATTAAGAGAGAAAAGGGTGTTTATTCTGCTTTTTCTCAAGGCTGCAGCCAACCTTCTGTTTCCTGAGAGTATGTAAATAAAGCCCTGTGTCTTCAGTCCATATCTAACCTTTATTTACAGCTTAAAGAAGTCTGTTTCCAGGGAGAAAGGGCTGTTTGGCACCAGTGTGGAGGGTCCTCAGGTATACACAATAAATCAACAAATTCCTGTTTGAAGAGATATAGCACCTGAATAAGAGAGGAAGCTGGGAAAGAAGCAGATTTATACTTCCTCAGCCCACTCCCTTTCCCATGCTCCCCCTTCTCAGGAGAAATGGGCATTTCCCTTTGCAATCTCTTTTTCTATTTTCCACCTCCACCCTTAAAGTCTCTGCCTGCATGGAGATTATCCGATGGATTTTTGAAGAGAAAAGTCCCCCTTCTTCATGAATCACCAGCAACTGTATTTAACCACTTTCCTTCTCAGTGCCTGTCTCACAAGTTTGATTTTCTCGGTGACAGATAGGCTGGACCTGGACGTGGGTCTTTTCATGGTTATAAAACAGTGACTTAGAAAGTCTAGAAGCAAAGCAAAACAAAAGCAACACAAAAAAAACCCAAAAACTAAAAACTGTATTCTAAATGTTCTGTGGAAAAACAAACCCTTTAAAAACTCAAAATACAAATGGTATACTGGAAAATAACTTTATTCATAAATTATTTTAAAATAGGCTTATCTTTCCAATACATAAAGTTCTCCTAGAAAATAAGACAATGACAATAATGAGAGAGAATACCTTGGCCTAAGAAGTAAATAGAAAATTATATAACAAGAATTGCAAAGTTGATAAAGCTCTGTAACACACAAAATAAGAAGAACACATTTAAACTGCAGAATGTTATAGTTTTTTCATCCAGGAAAAAAATCACAAATTCCATAATTTTGGCAATATAATCTATTGATGAAGCTGCAAGTAGAAAGGTATTTCCATACATTTCTGGTGGGAATATATTGACTGGTAGAAACCCTCAGAACACTATGTGGCACTATGCCAAGATATACAAACACATATTTTGATACCATAATCCTACTCTGGGATCATATTTTAGACTTACTTGACTACACAAGAAAGAACATGCTATCCATTGCAATGTTGGTTGTAAAAGAAAAATTTAAAACAACTTAAATTTCTATAAAGAAGGAACTGGGGATATTTATATCCATGTTTTATTAAAAAGTATTACAATGTTTTTCTAATTTTGCTATGACAAAGACTATCACAATGACTTTAAAAATTATGCCAGAGGCCCAATTTGATGACAATATTCAAGGTATAATATGAACTTCCAGATAAGCTATAAGGGATCTGCAGATGAATCAGAGCATAAGAGAGGACAGTGGCAGATTATATGTCCTTCTGTGTGTGTATGTGTGTGTATGTGGGATGGGACATTAAAATTAACCTAGGGTGTATTTTTCCTGAATGGGAGAGAGAACAGGACTACTTTGAAAGCATCTTGGTGGAGAATGATAGAGAGATATGTGTTTGACTATAAATGCTAGAAAAGTAAAATTTAAATGTTGACTCCAAATTAACTCAAATTCAGAGAAAATCCTGGTTGAACCTGAGTGCACTTGTTTCATTGAATAGTCAATGAATAATCTTAAAAAATAGAAAGACTGTTGACACAGGGGCTTTGGGAATACATTGCATTAAGCTAACAATTACAGCCTATTATTGAGATAATGGTAAATCTTCAGATTATTTACAAGTCAGGTATCTTAATGACATTGTCTATATACATTACACACTTTGGGATGAAGGGCCTTTCTCATCAAATTTAAACTTATTTGAAATCTTGTCATCATGAGATTGAGTCCTGGCTAGTTTATTTGCAAAAAGCTCTCCTAGGGCATCTTGACTTAACTAACATGATTTGTTGTTAAATAATGCCTCAGTTAAGACATTAATGTTATTTTACTTGGTTTGTGTAGTAAAACTGTATTTCTCTTTTTATGTTTGTATTAGGAAATTGAACATATCAATCTTTAATATTTAACTTATATGGCCTCACCCATCTTATTATATATAATCCCAATTGTACATAAGTAGCATACAAAGTGTATGTACAGTATATAAACCAATTCAGTAGAATTTTCTACAATGATAGAAATGTTACCTAAATATGCACTATCCAATATAGTAGCCACTAGTCACACATGGCTCTTGGTAAATGTTTTCTTCCTCCTATAAGTAATGCTAATAAAACAAATGTATATGACACCGAAATTATCATTTAACGTATAGCATGGATTTTTTCTTCTGCATAAGGTAACGTTTAATGGAATTATAAAAACAGAACTCCCAAATGATCAAATTAAAATATTTTTTAAATTTTTTCAATTAAAAATAAGGAAAAGTTCAGATAAAGAATAAAAAATCTATGATAAACATAATGTAAGACGGAAAGAATACAATCACACATATTGTCACCATTAATGTATGTGGAGTCAATAGTCACATTAAAAGATAGTGTATTAGATGGGGTATAAAAGAGACTAAAGCCATACACTGTTTAAACTGACCCATCTTCAACCCTTAAAAAACAAAACAACCTTACAGCAAAGTGGTTATCAATAGCCACAAGTAAAAGAAGGCTGGACGACAAGGTTGTAGGCCAAAGCACAACAGAAATGTATAATAATAACAAAATTTGCAGTAACAACGTCAAAAAAAGTGAGATTTAAGCCTAAAACTACCAATCAGGATAAAGTAGTTCACTATAAGATAGGAAAGGCAAACGTTTGTCAAAATAATAATAACAATAAATGGAAACTAAGTATAGAATTTAAAAATAAAAATTCAGGGAAACTGTGATAAACATAATTATAGCAGGACATATTAATTTGCTTCTTTCAGAAAGGGTTAGAATAAGTAAACAAACTTTACTTTAAGATGTAGGTGAACTGAATATAATCACAGCAATTTGATTTTAAAATTCTAGAATGTAACTTAGTAAGAACATGGCTCTGTTTCGCTACTTGCTACCTCTATTATGCCTGCCAATAATGCCTGGAATGGGGCACTCAATAATTATTCAAATAGAAAACCTTATTTCCTTCTCATAGAAAAATATATTTACATTTTAAAATATCAAAAATCTTAAGTTACCTTTAACAGGAACCTAAAAAACAAGACAAACAAGCAAGTGAAATATAACCAAAGACATTGAAATAGAAAACAGGCTGACAGTAACCAGAGGGGAGAGAGGAGGGAATTTCAGGGGAAAGGGGGAAGGGATTACAGGAACAAGTATAAAGGATGCGTGGACAAAAACTAAGGTGGTTGGAAATGGGAGGGAGGTGGGGAGCACTGGGGGATGGAATGGGATGGGAGTAAAACACAGAAAACTGTACTTGAACAACTAAAATAAAAAAACTTAATTTTTTTAAAAAAATCTTAAATTAAAAATTACAAATGCACTAATGAGTAACATTTGGATCATATTGAAATTCAAAATGGAAGTGATAATGCCAGAGACTGGCAGAGGACCACATAAAAAACTTGTTCTGTGATTTTTTAGAATTGTCCATTTGATTGACATACTGAAACCTTATTTTCAATAAGTGTTAGATATCATTGTTAAAAGCCAACATGAATACAGAGGTGGGCAAAAGTAGGTTTACTGTATAAGTATGTGAAACATTTTATTCTTGTATTATGTATTAATTACTGTATTATTTTCCATATGAACAACTGTAAACACACTTTTACCCACCCTTTTTATGCTAATGAAGTATAATGTTCAAATTAATAGCTGCAAAACATATTTTATGCTTATTCTTCAAAGGTGTTTTCCTAAGTCAGCTTGTTTCTGCCTCCTTTCCAGAAGGGCTAGGGTGAAGCCTGAGCACTTCATAATGTACCAGCTGGGGAAATAAGAGAAACCAGAGAGAACTATTTCTTCATTTGTTATTCTCTGTGAATAGGAACTTGCCTATGCTGTCGACCATCCCTCATGCTCCAGTTTATCCTGGCAGTGGTAGCAAATAGGGCAAAATGATGTAAAATAATTTGTAACTGACTAAACAGTGTCTCATCCTTCTTTTTTATTTATGCCAATTCAGTAATTTATTTCTGATCAATTCTTTTCTGACAAAGAAAATAAGGGATGGACATTTAACAAGCCTATGATAAAAATACTGGTTTTTTATGTGTTCAGTTCATAAGAAAATGAGAGCTGCCTAATAATTCAAACAGCAAAATTTTAAACTTTTGAAAATACAGGATATTTTCAAGCATGCAAAAGAAAAAGAAATGGTATGAGAAACTCTAACATTTGAATTGTTTAGCTTCAACAGTATCATTATTTGGTTACCTTTTTATAACCAACTCCACATATTTTTATTTTATTTATTTGTTTGTTTTGTTGTAGTATTTTAAGGCAAATCCATTTCACCAATGAATACTCATTATCTTGAACACACACTGGTTTCTTAGCATAAAATTTAAATAACTTCTAATATAAATTGCCAAACTAATAATGTGTTTACAGTTCTTTACTTGTATATAACTACAATTAAATGTTTGATCTGGTTTATAATTTACAGTTTAGGCCAAGTCAATAATTAAAATAGTCTTTTCCAGTAGCATAGGTTTGCTCTTTGGTAAAATGTTCCCTTCCACTTTTGCAGCTAAAAAGGCATCTCCATATAAATTAAAGATGGGTAGTTTTTGCATCTCTATGGGATATGGGGTGATAATCTTGGATCCATGTCATGCCATGTCCATGCCCTCTGGCTGCAGTTTAAGATACCTTTGGTCCACTACAGGGGTCAGCAAACTGTTTCTGGCATGGGCCAGAGAGCAGACATTTGAAGTCTTGCCGGTCACATGGTCTCTGTCACAGTTACTCAACTCTGATATTGTAACATCATTGCACCAACTGACATTACATAAAATAATCAGCATGACTGTGGTACAAAAAACATTATTTACAAAAATACAGGGGGAGGGCTGGATTTGGAGCCCTGATGCATTTGGCCATGTTAAATTACGCTGTCTTCCTTCCTATAGCCTGTGGGTGGCATTTCGTGGATAGTGGGTACAACAGAGTCTGCAAACCAGACTCTCTGCATCATTCCCTGCCTCTTTATTAATTAGCTGTGTGATGCTTAGAAAGTCACTTAACCTTTCCATATTCAATTTCTTCATCGTTAAACAGGAGACTATACAAATCATCATCTCATAAGGTATAAATAAGGATTAAGCTACTAAATGCATATGAACAGCTTAGAATAACACTGAAGAAATAGTAACAATAACTTTAATTATTATGATATTGGGAAATATCTGCCCTCTGGCTCTTATTGACTCAGTCTCTAGTTAAATCTTGACTGTAGAGTCCTGAGATTTTTGCCAGTTCATTGAAGTGACTGTGCCTGGATTATTCTGGGAAGCCTGTTGTACAGTCTCCATGAGAAGTCTACCCCAGCTCTCTGTTACCTAAGTCTTCTCCCATCATCCACATTTCTCTCTCTTTTTCTCTCTTTCTGACTCTCCTTATTACAGCATATATATATATATATATATATATATATATATATATATATATATATAAAACAATACCTCCTTCACAACATCCTTAGAATTAGCTTTGCTATCATAGGTAGACAGGGCATACTGTCTACATGACACAATCAATCTGTGGCTTTGGTATGTTAAGACAAAGAGAGAGAGAGAGAGAGAGAGAATTTCATCAGCAGAGCTGGAAGGGCACTAATCATTGATCCTGGATGGCAATATTTATTATCCTTTTGCATGATGAATGTCAAAACTGAAATAAAAATCTTGAGATTTTCTCTTTATATTTCTTCTTAATGGAACTCAACCTTATTCTATAAATGTTGCTAAGGTTAGACAAAGGTGAAAATTCAAGAAGGTATTTAGCAAAATTGTAAATATTAAATGTGTTACATATACAAATGAACTCCTTTTCAGTAGATTTAAAAATCCATATATTAACATGATTATGATCCATCGGGTTAAACAATAAGCATCAAACCACTATCACATTACTTTTACATAGTTAACAAATACATCTGATGAATAGATTCCAGATGGTTCCTTAATTAAAAATATTATTGGTATGTATAGTTGACCTTTGAACAGGACAGGTTTAAACTGTGTGGGTCCACATATACATGGATTTTTAAAAAATAAATATCCAGTGAACCCTTCCAAACAGTAATTTTTATTTCTGATTGGGAATCCATAAATGCAGAGGGCCAGCTATATGCATCGTTCTACATAAGATTATAAATGAGACTTAAGCACCTACAGAATTTTTGTTCCCACAGGGGTCCTGGACCAAAGGGATGACTGTAGTTGAGTTTTGGGGGAGTCAAAATTATAGATTTTCAACTGCCCTTGGGGGTTAGTGCCCCTAATTCCTGAGTTGTTCAAGGATCAATGGTATATTGGTTCAACACTTGGTCAGACTATGATTTCCTTAAAAAAAAAGAAAATACATATAATAAATAAATGCAATATAATATGTTTAATATATAATTTAA
>PVKM010053179.1:0-10087 GCA_004027735.1 Carollia perspicillata | reverse complement strand
TCAGACTCTGCTGTCGGTGTGCAGTGTGTCTTCTTGTTAAACAGGACAGCCCTGCACTCCTGCAGGGCTGCACTCTGTATGCTACCTGTCAGCCCCCAGCCGGTAGCATATACAGAGGGCTGGGGCTGACCTGCAGGCCTTCCCAGGCAGAAGGTAAGAGGAGGACTTGGGAAGGAGGGCTGCTGCCTGGGCTAGCATCCGAGCAACCCCGTCCCACGCAGCCCACCAAGCAGCAGGCAGCCTCCGATCCGGAGGAGCAAGGGAAAGGGGCTGGCAGCTGCCTGCTGGGAGCCTGCTGTGTTACTTGGGCACTAAGTAGTAGGAGTGGGGAACCCTCACACCCTTCCTCACAGGCACCCCAGGAGGAAGTCTCCTATTTTATAAATTAACAAAACAGGCTCATAGCTCAAGGCCTGTCAGCCAGTTGTGCGTGGCAGGGCTGGAACATGAACTCCGTCTCCACTGCTCCCAAAGCCTCTCGTCCACCACCCACGGCAAGGCCAAGGGGACAAGATCTGCCCAAGGCTGTGGTGTCAAGAGCCAAAAGTGGGGGCTGAAAATGTACATGTGCCTTAAAGTACAAACCCTTTGACCTTGAAATTCCTTTTAGAATTTTACACCCTGTGCTACTAATCATAGATGGATCTTTAAAGAAATATTTTATATATATGATACATATATATATCCCAACAATTGTTTACCTTAACTAGAAACGGCTAACAAGCTGAGTGCCCAGTTACAGCAAGAGATTTATCTATACAGTCTACAATCTTCAAAATGATGTTTCAGAACAATATTTACAGGAAGTGGATTCCCATGTATCTATTAGCTTCTCAGTCACCATCATTGTCATTGTCTACTTTTTTTTTTTTGGCAGCACAAATCCCAACATGTAGTTTCCTTAAATATATTGATCAGGAAGTATCTGATAGTAAGTGAAAAAGCAAGTTCCAAAGCCTATGTACAGTGCAGTTCTACATGTACATCTACACATAGATACACATAACACGTGTGTACATCTGTAACAGGAGGGCATTCATACTCCGTACGTGTTAACAGTAATTGTATCTTAAAGGTAGGATTACAGGTGACTTAATTTCCTTTACTATTTGTTTACTTTCTACATGATTTCTAATTAGCATATATACTTTTTAAAAAGGCAAAGAAGCTTAGCTCTCCAAATTTTAATTGGAGGGTGTCATCCATACCCCTACATGGCCAGGGAACAGCAGCTTGTGACCTACAGGCAGCTCTGCCAGGCGACTCAGCCAGCCGAAGTCCATGGAGTCTTGAGCAAGAAAGCAGCTCGTGCCCAGGGGAGAAGGTAAGAACTGCAGTGCAGCTGTGCAGTCATTCGCTGGCCCCCCCAGCCCTCCGGAGCCCCCCAGCTAGGACTGGGGCATCCATGACGCCCCGGCTCAAAGATCTCTGGCCCTCTCCTTTCAGCCTGCAACCTGGGGAACTGGGCCTCCCAAAGCCCTGTGCTAGTGAAAAAGGGAGGTGTGAGGAGGTCACACGGCTGCTGGACCAGGACACAACGTCCTTACATCATCTACTATCTCTACGGGCCCATCCAAAGCCTCCACCCCTGGATCTGCAGCCAGGGAGGGCGGGGCGCGGGGAGGAGACACGCAGCACAGGCAGTACTGGATGTTGCCTTCCCAGAACGCCATCACTCAGCAAAACCCTGAAGCATCCCGAGTGTGCCACACACCGGTCTCGAAGGCCATGGGATACATAACACAGAACGTGACAAGGAAGGCCTGCCCCATGAGACTTACTGACATTTTAACACACGAGGCTCGTGATAAACAAGGTTGGTCGGTTGGTTGGTTTTAATTTTTAATCGTGCATTGTGATTTGTGCTGCAAAGGAAATTAACTGGGAGCTGCCACAAAAACAGCCCTGGTGGTGAGGGGACTCTCTCACCCCCCAAGTCACAGAGAGCTGTGGAAAGGCTGGGGAGACGGGCGCAGGCCTCTTTTCATCCAGCCCAGCTGAGGGACATGAGTGACGACCAACAGATAAGCCTTGATGACATGATGATTTTCCTCTGCGTCTGTTGCGGGTAGGGAGTACGCCCCCTTGCCAGAACCTTCGCGAAGCTCAGGGAGGAGCAACCGAAGGTCCTCCTCCAGAAGCTGCTCTAAACATAAACCTCGCAGCAGATCTGTTTAACCCGAGAAGATCGCCGTGATAAAGGACACACAGAAGTACACCACTGAGGCCCCTCGTGCTGGCACTCACATTCCCAAACATGTGGGAGGTAAAAGCCTCTATTACTGACTTTCGTTTTACGGGATGGGAGGAAATCCCCACCCAAAACGAAGCCAAAGCTTACAATGGGAAATCCAGTTCCAAAAGCCCTAAAACCAGGCCACACTGCCCAGAAGGTAGCACAACCTTTCCTGTGGTCCCCCACCTCAACCTCCCTCCAAGACCTTCCCAGGGCAGCCAGAGGACCAAGGCCCCACAAAAAGGCAGGAGCCTTGAAAGCCACACTGTAAATGACAGCATTTTTAAAATACTTGTACCACATGCTAGATAAAAGGCTAACTTAACTCTGGCATATCAACTGTAAAGGATTAACAACCCAATATAAAAATGAGCAAAGCGTAAGAACAGGCCGTTCAAAGATGGAAGAAACACAGATGGCCAAGTGGGAGATACTAGATACGAATCATTAAAACAGAAATGTTTATAAAAACTATAATAATAATTTCACCAGAATGGCAAAACTCTTTTAATGCTTGACCAGAAACACAACAAAATAAAGCTTTTGGGTTTATGCAAAGATTTGGGGAGGAAAAGGTACCCTATTATATAACCAGTAGGGATATCTGTCAAAATTGTAAATGTCCAAACCTTGGACCCAGCAACTGCCTAGATAGAAAATCACCCTATCAATGTGTTCCTAAATCATTTTAATGGCAAAAAAAAGAAAAAAGAAAAAAAAAGCTGGTAACAACTAAAATGCCTGCCCCTCAGGTACTGGTCACTTAGGCAGCAGCGAAGGTGCAAAAGAGCCCGCCCTCCCCCGCTCAGAGCCCTGCAGGGGTGTGGCCACACCCACTGCTGTGGGCGGGAAGGGGTGTTACCACATGGGCACAAAGACAAAGAACAGGCTGACACTTTGGCTTCACCATTAACGATCTCATTTTTTAAATGGAACTGCATTCACATTATGTAACCAACTTTTTTTTAAGAAGGAAAATTTTTTAAAGGTTTTATTTATTTATGCTTAGAGGGAAGGGAGGGAGAAAGAGAGGGAGAGAAACATCCATGTGAAAGAGAAACATCAATCAGTTGCCTCCTGTATTCGCCTGACCGGGGACTGAACCTACAACCCAGGCCTGTGCCCTGACCAGGAATCAAACCAGTGACCTTTCGCTTTGCGGAACACTGCCCAATCAACTGAGCCACACCAGTCAGGGCCGTAATTAACTTTTAAAGTATAATCAGAAAGACAAGAAGCAAACACACCAAAAGGTTAATAAATATTGTGGGGTTTTTTTTGTTTGTTTGTTTGTTTAAGGTTTTATTCATTTACTTTTGAGAGAGAGAGGAAGGAAAGGAGAAAGAAAGAAAGAGAAATATCAATGTGTGGTTGCCTCTTGTGCTCCGCCAATTGAGGACCTGGCCTGCAACCCAGGCATGTGCCCTGACTGGGAATTGAACCAGCGACCTTTTGGTTCACAGGCCCGTGCTCAATCCACTGAGCCACACCAGCCAGGGTAAAATGTGGTTTTTAATTTTCAAAATAAAATACTGAGCAGAAGGTAAAATAATACCCCATTTGGGTATTTTTGTTGTCATTTTTGTTTTGCTCATTTTTTAAGGCAGGGGGAGAAGACATATGGACTTGTGGCTGCTTCACATTGTTCTAAGGGATTTACCCCCCAAAGTACATTAACAACGTTAACCACTAAGGTACAGTACGTACAAGAAAGATGACTGTGTTCTTCTTGTATTTCCCCTTGCTATTTTATATCTCTCTGTTGTTGAAGCATTCCCCACCTATACACATTTTCTTCCTTCAGTCAAGGTGTTTACACTCTGACATGCAGTCTGCCTCGGCCTTAACTTGCCCCTGGCCTGACAGTGACAGCTATATGAGGAGGCAGCCTAAAAGGGAATTTATTTATAAAAACTGAGTATTTTTTCTTACATATTTAAACTTCAGTCACCTTCAAAGTACTCTCCATTTGATGCAATGCACCTAATTGAGATGTTTTTTCCACTGCTCAAAACAGTTTTTGAACTTGTTGATTTTGATGTCTTTTAGTGCTTCGGCCATTTTTTGTTTCACCTCTTCCACATCAGCAAAACTTCCCTTTGAGGGCTTTTTTTCATCCAGGGAAACAAAAACAAACTTGCTAGGGGTGGGGGACAGGAGGAGACTGGGTGAGTAGGGAAGGTGGGGAACAGGGGTCATGCCATTTTTAGTCAAAAAGTGCTGGACACTCAGTGCACTGTGGGCAGGTGCGCTTGTAAATCACCACGAAATGGCAAACACATTGAAAGAATCTTCAAAAAAATTCACTGAAGCCGAACACAGCTTCTCAAACACCAGTTAGTGCACTGGTACAGGATGGGTTCCTAGAACACTCACCTAGCGAGGGAAGCCTGTTCTACAAGGGGCCGCCCTCCAGAAGATAATTCCATTTTGGGGGGGTCCCCCCTCGTATGTGCCCCAAAGCAAGCCAACCCTCCCACTAGGGAGGGAGGTGAGCAAAGGTAGTCCCACACTGGCCACAGGAAGAAGGACTCCGTGTAACTTCTAAGGATGAGGGAAACTGAGTTGATGTAAAGCCTGGCACCTTCCCAGAGAACATCACCAAAATATGGTCAAAAGCAGGCCAAAGCCCCGAAGCACCATTGCTGGCCACATCTGACGCACATGGACGTGAGCACCGCACACGGCCAGAGTGTCTGACACTCCCAGTTTGGGGTAGGAAACTAAAAAAGTGGAAGACACAGATATTTCTGTTTCTGCTAGTAGATGATTATGACGCCAAAAGAGAAAGAAATTCTCACGTGTGTTGCACCAACACGTGTCAGGTGCACTTTATAAATAGAAAATAAGCCACACGCCAGCCTCCCAAGAGCCCTCTCAGAGTCAGCTGCTGACTCCACTGACAGGTGTGACCACCAAGGCCCAGGGAGGTAACCTGCCCAGGGCCACCTGCTGGAAAGTGATAGAGACAAGACTCAGACCCAATTTAGACTCTAGCCTTCAAGTCCTGCTGTTCTTTTCCCCCGCTATAAGGGCGGCTTTGCAAAACCCTGAGCTTCTAACACTGGTCTACTGTTGCCCTGTCCCGCTGTTCCTAGGTGCCTCCCTTCCCCGCTCTGTTCACAGGCCTCTACCCTCAGAGACGGGTTGTCTCTGAACCCGTCAGGCCCAGCACACAGCTCAGTGCAGAAGATTAAAGGGGCAGCCTGTATATCAGAGCAATGCTGGGGGGCGTGGCCTACAACAAGATACATGGCATCTTTCCCTGGGACGCAGAGGTGGGGGCAGGACGAAAACACACTGAACTCTCCAAGCTGGCTTTAAGCTAAATATGAGTGGCAGGAAGAAAAATGCCATGTTTGAAAATCCACACAGATGGAGAAATTACCAACAGAAATTAAGACAGGAGGGGTGAGGAACACTGCTTCTGGCCTACCCAGTCTCCCTCAGTTGAATCCCATACAACTGACAAAGCAATTTTCAACTTTTAACTGGAAGTCACAAATGCCATTTCACCTTCATCACTCCAGTTTACGGAAGAAGACCCCTGGCAAGTGCACCTTAATCAACAGATCTGGTGGGGGGTGAGAGAGAAGGCAGGGGAACAGAAGGGTCATATAAATCAAGGGGCAGTGTACACACACTCGCGTGTCCACATGTACACAGCACCCGGACTGCAATTTCACAATCCACTTGCCTAAGAGTGGAGGACAATCGAGCAAGGAAAGAAGGACAAAGAACCATATATGGTCACATGTGGGAGAAGACATGGTCAGACAGAGGACCCAGGCCACTCTTTCCTACCCAGTTAGCGAAACCAGCTCAGATGCAGGGCAGAGCTCAGGGGACCCAACGTGGGCACAAGGGCATCTGAGAAAGAGATGTCAGTGTTCTCCTGCTAAGAGTAGGGCACCTCATACATTCCTGTCTTGCTTTACTAAACAGTTTGCCTCTCACACAGCGGAGGATGCAAGGAAGGGAACTAAAACCCTAAACCCAATTCTTACCAGGGAGCCAAGTCACATAAACCATGTTTAAAGAAGAAAAAAACCACTCAAAAACAACTTAGCAAAAACAGTAATAACAAGAATACCACATTGGGAAGTAATCTTCTCATGTAAGCGTTTATAAAGAACAGAAGAAAAAACCTGGGGACAGAAACTGTCAGTTAGCCTAGATTTCCAGAAAACCAGGATTTAGATGCTGACACAAAGGGGCAGATGAGCGGAGATCCCCAAAGGAAATGCATCCTGAAAACTACGCCCTGCTGTCTAACAAGTGGACTGCGATCATCTAAAGCACAATGATCCGGAAAAAGAAACGAGAAGCAGACAGCCACAGATGCCAAGGCCACCGCAGGGCCAGCTCCGACGAGCTCAGATGTTAAAGGATGTGTCCAAAGACACGAGCAACTGCCTATAACCAGGACAGGCCCAAAGCGAGTGGCTCAAGAAACAGAATGAGCAGAGTTTGTAAAAATGCAAGAACTAAGAGGAGCATGCCTTAAACCTACACGCAAAGCTGTAAGAAGAACCGAGGGAGGTGGGCCCATCATGGGGACGGAGGCTGTAGTCTACAAAAATAACAGATGCGGGGGAATACTCGTCTCCACTATGTCCCATCATAACCTAGGAAGGAGAACGCTCTTCAGATCTCCACGTGTACACGCTTTCGAGGGAAACCTGGAATCCAAGCGAGACCAAGAGCCAGCTTACAATCACGCAAGGGTGAATGAGTTAAAAGACAGGCCAATCTTAGAAGAATCACACCCAGGATGCAGAGAGAATCTGCAAGTCCTGAGATGGGCAATGCCCTGCTTTTGGGCAGCACGCTTCCCCTCAGCACCCACTACGCACCAGGCACCAGACTAAACACTTGGGCATTCAAGGAGATCCCAGTCTAGTCAACGAAACAGAAACAGTATGTAAACAGAACTGTTGATAAGAAAGACTGCTCAACTTCTTATGTCTCTGGCAAAGCTCTAGAACAGATCATGAATTGGACCATCATGACCCAGCCTGGGTTCCCTGAGAAGCCATGACAACTAGTCTGGTTACCATTTTTAGCAGGGTTACTAAATTATAGAGCGAAGGTCAGATACATGGGGCTTTGACTTTATAAAAGCATACAAAGTCTCCTAGCAGACCTTTGGGATGACAAAGAGGGGATGAGATGACAAAGCGTTTCAATAATACTTGCAATGACTACAAATGACCAATTATAAAGTGTTATTTAATGGGTCTAGGACAGGCTGAACACGCACCAAATTGAACGCCCTGCTCCCTCTCACTTGCCCCCTAGCCTCGGTTAATGACAATGACGTCACCCTCCAGCCAGACTCTCAGATATAAATCTTGAAGTAGTCATCCTGAGCCTCTCTCCCTCCCTCCCCCACCGAAGCAATCCAATTTTGTCTTGGAAAGGTCTCACAAATCCATCTTCCCTTCTCCAGCCTTGCTGCCACTTGCTTGGTTCCCCTTGCTCTTGGGTGCCTTCTAATTGGCTTCTAGATGGCATTTAATCTGCTGGTGGGCCAACTGGAGGAGAGCAAATCTGAGCAGGGCATTTGCTTCCTTCCTTAAGGCCAGCGTGATAAAACCCAAATTCCTTACCGTGGTCCTTCCCAGCTCCTACCCGTGAGACCTCCGCCCTCACCTCCCAACACACCCCGTCTTACTGAAGTGACACGGAACTTCAGTGCCCTCAAACAAGCCGCGCCTTCGCATGCTTCACAAACAAGTGCATCGTCCCCTCCTGTGAAGCCTGAGGACTTCCAAGCAGAGCGAGCCCCTCTGTCCTCTCTGCTCCCACAACTGTTAAACTCCCACTTCAGCACTGACTAGTACACTCACGAGACTGATCCTCCTCCTGCTGTACGGCCTCGACCCTTGGAGGCTGGGACGACGTCTTGCTCACCTTCAATTCCAAATCCCAGGCCCGATACATGGCACTATGGACATACTCAACGTATACTTGTTGGATGAACCCAGACGACGCCTCCAGTGACAGACCAAGGAATGCCACTTCTGGCTTTTGCCTAGTGTTTTACCAGCAAGTTGACTAAAGACAGCTAATCAAACTTGCAAGTGACTCAACACTGGAAGTGTGCCAAGATTTAAATAGACTACCATAAGTGAAAACATGGGCTAAAACTAACCCAAAACAAAGTCGTATGTTAAGGTTCACAAGGACCATCTAAACAGCTTTTGACGAAAGAGACCTACCTCCAGTCGGATCCACAACACACAATAAGTGAGAACATGGGTTCCGGAGCCAGGCCGCCCCACTTAACTTGAACTCTCTGTGGGGCCCCAGAGTGTCCTAACCTTCTGAGACATCCAGCTTCCTTCAGGATAACATAGAGGTAACAGTATCTACCTCCTAGGGGAGTTGTTCAATTAATAATACTAATAATGTATTTGCACTTAAAATCGTGCCTAGCTCAAAAGTCTACTATTATTTTTTGCTGCTATTGTTTTATTGTTAACTGATACTTCTAAGAAAGGAGAAGCTGTAAAGTATTGTACATAAAAGCAAGGGCCCTGGAATTAGACTGTCTCGAGTTTAAACATCAGCTCCAAGCTTAATAACTGCCTAACCTCAAACAGTTATTTCACTTTCTCATCATTGTCTTCATGCGTTAAATGGGGCTACTGATAGTATCTGTCAGCTACATTCACTCAGCATTTGTTCAAGGGGAAAAGAAATGGAGATAAACTAAATGCCCATTACTAGGAAACTGATCAAATAAATTATGGTACATCTATAATGGTGCATAAAACAATGTGCAATTATCAAGAATAAGGTAGATCTGGATATATACTGAGATCAAAACTCCTCCAAAAAAGGTATTCTTCCATGAAAAAGGTAAGATGCAGACTGATGCATGTAGTCTGATACCATTTTTGTAGAATGTTTCAAAAAAACAAAAGAAAGGCGAGTACATTCACCCCAACTTTTGTAAATACAGACAGCCGTTGCTCTATGTAGTAACACGGAATCATAGAGATGACTGTGCAAACCAATCTTAATGTGATTATCAATGACAAAAAGCAAGAGTGTTCCATCACCTTGAGAAATTTTTGCCAAAACATTAAAACCTCTCTTAGTTATAAATGAAGTGAAAAAAATAGTAAAACTAGTATTTATTTAGTATACTATAACAAAAAATATTAGAGACACTGAGAATGAGCATTTTATTTCTTTGTAAAAAAACGTATCCAAAGTCGTTTGAACTGCGCCTGCCTTGTCACACAGGTCACAGATCAAGCATCTTCTCCACCCTTCTGCAGAGTGTCGTGCTCCTTGCTAAGTCTGGACCGGTTTCCAACATTTCATCCTCTGCACTTTCAATGTTGCAAAGTAACCTCCAAGAGCGCCTGCAATGTGGAGTTTTTTCCAGTGTCACTTCCTCTGGAATTACTTCATCTTTCTCGGCACAACCACTCATGTCGGTGAGTTCACCCTTGCCAAGCTCCTCTGGCTGCACCCTGGCCTCAAACCAGGGCAGTGGCGACAGTCACACAATCAGGGATTCACTCGATGGTTGTTTCATGTTCAGCTCCAGCTTTTCATTTCTTGGCTGAAAAACCCCCACTTTTGATTCTCTCTCTTGATAAAATGTCACAAGTTATCATTAGGAAACAAGGAGGTCAGACAGCTGTACACGATTTCCTGTCTCCATGTGAACCCACCGACAGATGGGCCGTGACCCACCGACACACTCTGAAAGGAGGGACACTCCGAAGAGGGGGCGTGAATGGTCACTGGTCCCAACGAACACCTGCTATGTGCACAACGATGTGTGGACTGAAGGGCCAGGAGCAAGGTCTGTGCTCCACGCGATTCCTC
>PVKM010053178.1:0-10101 GCA_004027735.1 Carollia perspicillata | reverse complement strand
GATAATGAATTCTTAATGCAAGCAACACACTTAGAAGTTAAAAGAAGAATACATCTCAGTAATTCAAAAGGCCAGGAAGAACCCAGCCATTTGTAATCGAATATTTCAATACTTGGAAGGCTTTTTACTTTAGCACAACGAATGGCCATAAAAAGATATAAATAAACCTTCTCGTTAAAGACTTGGCTTCCTCTGCTTTTTACATAGGCAGTTTGACATTTGAACTTTGGCAAAGGATTGCAGGTATCTTGCTTTATTTATTACCTGAGTTTATATAAAAACATCACTGTTATCAAATCACACCAAGCTTTTTCCTAAGATGATGAGCAATATTTCGAACAAGGATCACTTTGTCTCAACATCAAAGTCTACAGAACAGAATTTCCGACTATATTATAGATAGAAACCATTCTCCTCCCACCCTTCCTTCCCTCTTCCCCATTCTTCCCTGCCTGCTACACACCCCTCCCCTCAAAATAACCCACTCCCACCAATTCTGCCTTCCACCAGCTGCTACATTTATAGCATGGCACCAACCTAAAAAAGAACAGGGAAGCACAAAAAAATTCATCATCGAAATTGTGCCAGAGAAAAGCAAGAGGGTCCCTAGGCACCAAAGTCATCACTCCACACACTGTACAGTCAATAGTGAAAGGCAGATAGGTATCCTAAGACCTCCTGCTTGCTTTTATTCAAGCTGGGCAGACTTTTAATGCCAGGGTAGTCCAACAGGTGCTGCAACCAGAGATGGGTATCCAGGTCATCAAGCTTGCACTAATCCAACTGATGACCTCTGTACTCTCAAAGGCACCTCATGGAAGGCTCTTTTCAGAAACACTGGAAGAATAAGGAGCAGAGGCTTAACTGGTAGCATCTAATGCCCACTCTCCCAGCTTCCCATGAAAGGTCAAAACCCCAAAAGACAGGAATTCAGCTCACCCTCAAAAACTAAGCCAATGGTCAAATTACAGCCCAAGTCTACACGCAATCTCCCCATCCCATCCCCAGTTATAAGACTGGTTTGACAAAAACTGCTCAGGTCTGACTCTGCTCATGGAGCAAAGCCAGCTGGGAAAGTCAGCAGGATGCTGCAGGGAACCTCTACTTACTACCTCCCTCTGTCTTTACATGAGAGGCCACTGGGCTGCCGAGAAATTAAGGTTGAGGCATACAGGACACTCTGCACCCCCGAATTCCCTCTCATCCCCCTTGCCTCTATATCTCATTGTCTTTCCTCATGCATTCTAATGTTCATAGAAATCAATTCAAAAAGAGCCAAGTGAATGTGAAATGTGGGGAGTGTGAAAGTGTGTCAGCAATACATTTTGGGGGCAGTATTTTTAGGGACACAACAGTGAAAAGTACAGGTTCTGGAGCTGGGATGCCTGGGGTGAATCCTGGCCTCACCACCTACTGGCTATGCAACCACAGCACACACCTGAACCTCTCAGGACCTCATGTCTGTCTGTGAACTGGACATATGAATAATGTCTACCTCATATTTTAAAATACATGCAGTACTCAGAACAATGTATGGCCATAATGAGCACTCAGATTCCAAGCACTTTATAAGAAGTATCTCATATTATCTCATTTAATCACCACAAAAATGCTTTGAAATCCATTGTAGGAATGAACAAACTGAGGCTCAAAGAAGCTACGTAACTGCACCAAGGTAAGAGCTAGGAGGAGTGGAGCTGGGACTTGAATTGAGATCTGACATCAAAAGGGGGGTTTTATCAATATACACACTACCTCCTTGAAGGTGCTTTCACCGTGGGTGAAAGGGTGACACACCGGGATAGAGCAAATACCAAGCCAGTCACTGTATATGGTGATGATGGTTGTTTTTCAAGTGCTTCCTTGGTTTAAAATAGGAGAGAACCAGGGAAATGACAAGATGTCACATGTCAAAATAGTTGCTGTATTAGGTGAAAGCTGACTAGAACATGAGACCTAAATTTGGAGCATGTACATCACACTTAACTGTAGCTTTAGAAGGAGAGCTGACTGCCCATCAAACAGGTAGACAGCAGGTATAACCCATAACAGTCCACAGACCCTGTCTGTTGGCCAGGACTACATCTGGATAGGACTTGCTTTGAAATAAAAAACTGACAGGGAGGTAGGTAAAATTATTTCAGAATCATACTCTAAAGTCCCAGGGGAAGAGCATGCCTCCAAGAACATGTGAATTTCATTCAACAGGAGCAAAAACCTACAGAGAGAACAGCCTGAGAGAAAAGGAAAGAGGAGGAGATGGAAAGGGTTATGAGTTACGCAAAATGCATTAGATGGTGATGCAAGATGGATTCTGCACAAAATCAAATCAGTGATGTTAAGCGTACACTTGAGAAGTTCTCCAAGAATGTAGAGGAAAAGGATAAAGAAATTAAAGTAATGCGAATGACAGATATGTTAAAACCAATTTTAAAACTCCAATATAAAGATAATTGATTTTTTCAGAATAGAACAGAACAAAAATAACAAAGTAATGAAAAAAGGAATAGAAACATTTTTCTTGACCTTTGGAAAAATCATATTCTATGAATAGAGATCCTGACATGGACATATCCTGGCAAAATATTTATTAAAATACCAGAAAAGTTAAAACCCTTCAAAGATCTGAGGAAATGAAATACTTAGAAAGAAACAAAAATCAGATTGACTCCTAGCTTCTCTGCAGTAAAAAGTTCTAGAAAACACTGGAATATCATCTAACAATTGAGGGGAAGGATTACAAGCCCAAGGAGTAACCCAGGACTTTGAAAACACACTCATGTAGTCTGTGAAGACAATATCGTTGGCTATTCTTGCTTCGCAAATAATATATCACAGATGACCCCCTTTTTTAAAAAATCACTTAAAATGCATGCCCAAAAATGAGTAGATCACGTTATAAATGGAATGGTGGGTGTTCCCAAACTCTAGTGCCCAGGTGGGTTAAGGGCTCTTGGGATGTTTCTGGGGGCCCCGAGCCAAGCATTCTGTAATACTTTTCTGCGCTGGTTCCCTCTCCCTCGGGGTTTCTCTGTTACTTAACTCCTGTCCCAGGATCACAGTCTGCACCCTCCATCGTATCCTGCACCCTACAGTTCACGCTGAGTTTAAGACCACTTCAAACAACAGTAGGTGCTTCTCTGCACCATTCTAATTGGCAAACACTGAATTACTTACCCTGCTGCACACTGTGTAAGATTTGAAAATTTTTTTTAAATGTTAAAGAATTACTACAAAAAAACTTTATTTCTCCTTCCCTAAAACAGGACAACATAAACAGTTTAAAGTGTGCTTTTATCACCAAGAAACTTGACGTCTGATTTTCTGTTTCTTAATAACATTTCCTGTTTCTTACTTAATAACATTTCTAAATGCAGAAGCAATACACATGCAATGCCAAAAATACAGAAAAACACCATGGGGGAGAAGTACCCATAATCCCAATGCCCAAACAGAAGCAATGCTAAATTTCATATTGTTCACACAGCATTTCCCACACATATCCTCTTACATGAGTACTACTTTCCATATTAATGTATTTAAATCATACACACTTTGTAGTTTTCTTTGTTTACAAACTATCCTGTGATTTAAAAAATTCTCATATCAAAAAATTAGTTTAGATGGTGTACAGCATTCCCATGAATAATCACCTCACAGATGACTCAATCTCTAATCACTGAGCATGTGTTTTGGACATTATAGAAATTATACTATACATTATACATTGTACTATGCAATGAGGTGACTAAAATTTAGGTTTGGAAATGAAGTTTCCTGAGATCTAATCCCTGTTCCACCACTTATTAGCCATGCAATGTTAGGCAAATTAATTAAACAATCTGTGCCTGTTTCCTTATAAACTAGCAGGGATGATAACAGTACTCAATGCCGAGATGTGTGAATTAAGTTAATTAACACATATAAAGGCTTTAGAATACCCCATACAACCTGATCAAAAGTATCATAGATTTAGGTCGTGTTCTTTGTCCAGTTCTTTGCTACAGCGTGGAATGAACATTCTCTTATATGTACCTTTCTTTTGAGTTTTACAATTATTTTTAAGATAAAATTCTTAGAAATGGAATTGCTGGGTCCAGAGGAAATTCACATTCTTAAACTTGTGTATATATTGTCTAATTTGGCACTAAAGTTGTACAATTTTACAATCCCACAAAAAGGATGAAAATGCCTACTTTCACACAGCCTTGCCAACACTGTAGATCTACCTTTTTTCCCACAACTCCGCTAAGACCGTGGATGAAACTGACATTCCATCACCTCATTTTACATCTCTATTACCAATAAAGCTGACATTATTTTCTGAAGACCTATTAATCATTTTGATTTTTTCTTTATGCAAAACTTATTCATATTCTTTGCTCAGTTTTTGTTAGGAGTAGTTTTCTACTTGTTGCAAAAAAAATAAACTATGTATTAGGGATAAACATTCATATTATACATTGAAAATCTTTTGCCTCGATTTGTCATCAGCATTATTACAAACATTTGTTTATAATGTTTTGATTTTTTTAATGTTTTAAACTGTATAATATCAAATCCACCACATTTTGCCTTTGTAATTTATAATTTTGGAGTTACAGCTGGAAAGGCCTGCCCAAACCTAGGTTTCCATGCATTCCACCTACATTGCCATCCTTGCCGGTTCTCTGTGATTTGATATTTCATATTTAACCCTTTAATTCAAATCCGATTTGTTTTATGCATTAGCATAATGAAATAAACTAACAATTTTCTTGCCAAACAGCAACACATTTTCCCACCCGTGCTTCCTGAATCCTTTCCTCACCCACTTCAGGTCTCTGTGCCGGGCATACACTAACCACGTGAACTCGAACACCCCGCCGGCCAGCATCTCTACCCCCTCTCATCCCTCTCCCTGTGCTGACAAGAGCGCCGCTTTTCATCATGGTAGTTTTAAAGTGAGTTCCGATACCGGGAACAGCAAGTGCCCACTCACCATTTTGTTTTTGTTTTTTAAGTGACTTAATTGGCTCTTCTCAGCAACATTCTTCAGATGAACTTCAGAATAATTTTGTCACATTCCCAAAAAGCCCAGTGGGAATCTTGTTGTTGTTATATTTGAAACACAGCAGCTGTTATTATATTTGTTTTGGGGCTGTTCTTCAAAAATATAAATTATTTATATGTTGGATGTTCATTGTCTGCTCCTCTGTATTCATAACCCCGTAAATAACTTTTAATGTCTTGACCTTGTCCTCTACCTTCTGCGGGTTTTCTCAAACCCACCTTCCTTATTGCTAAACAGGTTTACTCTGATATTAATTCTGCTCCTTATTGCTTCTAACAGTCAGGCTTGCTTCCAAACGACTCCTCCTTATATCTCTTCTAACTTTTACTAAATTTTCTCCCATCCTAGTCTGTTGCCTTATCATATAAACTTATCTTTCTTTTATTTCATCTCTTGTTTTAAAGTCTATGGTTTCTTTAGTTTCCTTACAACCAAAACAGATGCTGAATCAAATTTGTTTTTGAAGAAAAATCTTTTTAAAAATATGCCCTTCCTTTACTTCTTGCAGGATATGTTTATCTCCTTCCATGTGGCAGATTTGTTTATCTGTCCCATATTGAGGGTTTTGTTAGTCTGGCTTATTCAGCCTGCAGTGAAAATAGATTTATCCCTCCATGATATTTTCTCACCGGGCCACCTGGAAGCTGGGAAGTCTGCATCACTGGAATGCTGTTGAATGACCTAGACCTTTATGTTTTCATAAGAAGTAAAGACCAGTAATCTACCCAAATGCAGACATTATCTGTCATGAAGCCCCTCTTTATATCATTCACTGTCTCTTGAGAAGCCGTCCATACAGTTCCTATACCATCTCTACCTAATATCAACATAAATAATAAAATATCAAAGACTAACATAAGCCCAAAATAAAAAGACTCTAAGAAACCACTCAAAATGCTGATGAAGTCAGAACTTTGCACCACGACTAACAAGGACTTACATGACCTGACCCCTCCCCAGTGTTTTCTCCTCCACATTCTTCCTACTCACTGTGCTCCAGCCGCCCTGGTCTTCTGTCTCCTAATTGAGCACAAACTTCTTCCCACCTGGCATCTTCCTGTGGCAGACAACTTTCTGTTTTCCTGATTTCCCTTCAAATGCCCCTGCTTGACCATTGTAATCGCCCTCCTCCTACATCATTCCTATCTCACCAGCCTGTTTTATTTTCTTGATAGTACTGACAGTAACTGATATCAGCTCGTCTGTTATCTTACAAATGTGTCTCCTCTGTCAAAACTATAGGCTGTAAGAGCAGGAATTTTCTCATATTTTCATTAATCTAACTCCAGAATCTAGACCAGTTTTGTGTAAGTATCAGACAGACAATAAATGTTTTAAGTCAATAATGGTCAGTCAACAGGACTCTGGGTGATTCTTATTTTTCTCTTCTTATTTTTCTCCATTTTTTATATTGTATAATGAATACATATTACTTTTATAGCTTAAGAAGTAGAATTTAAAACAAAAACTCCATGCAATTTTTTATGTCCTATTGGTTTTCAAAGCTTTTAGCTGCAAATCCTTTAAACAAAATCTTTGTGTATTTTTCCAACAAAAAAAGCAATAAAAGCTGTATTTTATTATTACCAACATATTCTAAGTTCATATCATAACACTTGCTCCTTATAAAATCAAGCCATAAAATATTGAGGCTGTTGTAATAAATTGCAAATTTATTTTGCAAATTTTAAATTGAGAGGTATGAACAAAAGTTTCTGTTTAATGACAGCCTCAGATGACATTCACCTATTTTAATTTAGCTATTTAGTATTGAGAAAAATCCTGATTCAGTAGACGGATAGTTTCAAATGGCAACAGTTTTTATTGTCATCTGTTCTTATGATATTTGCCAGTTAAACAGGGTATATGCAAGAAAGGCCTTCTTACGCTTATACAATCACAAATTAACCAAACTACATGAATTTTCACACTGGTAGTTTCTCATAAATTTGGTGTACTATGCATTTGACTATGTATTATTTTTGTTATATCTCTAAGCAGATTGGAACATATTTAAAACACTAAGTATGAATAAAACACACAACCATGGAAGCACGTCCTCAGAAGACTGAAATTTCACGTAAGGTGTTCTGAAAACCACAGGGATACACCTCCTATTGGCAGTTGTGTAAAAGTTAATGTGCTGAGTAAAAAAAAAATTGAAAAAAATACACCAATACCTTAACAGTGGTTGTATCTGGGTGGTGGACCTCTTGGAGATCTTTATTCCCTCTTTTTGCTTTTCTGTATTTTCCTGGGATTTTTTTTTTTTTTTGGATGTATGTATATTAATTTGTAATGGGAAAAAAATGTTCTTAAAAAAGCCAAAGGGAATGGCAATGTGGAAGAAACTCCCAAACATAATGTACAGCTAAAGAAGCCAGAAACAATAGACCACTTGGTTCCTTTTATGTAAAATACAAAGGCAGATGAAGCAGATACAGGATTAGAAGTGAAGGTAGCATCTATCCCCAGGGCAGTCTGGGGGCTGGGAGGCATTGCCATCGGGGTTTTGAAATCCTGGTCTGGTTTTCTTCCTCCTTCTCTTCCTTTCTCCCTCCCTTCTTTCTACATGTGGGTGGTTGGTAGTACATTCACAGATATGTGCATATCATGTCATCACATGGTTAAAGGTTACATTTCCATCACCTCAAAAAAAACCCATACCCTTCAGTTATTACCCTGACCCCTAAGCCCTAAGCAACCACTAATCTGCCTTGTCTTTAGAGAATCGTCTATTCGGGACATTTCATATAAAAGGAATCACACAATAGGTGGTCTTCCACGTCTGGCTTCTCTCATTTTGCATCATTTTTCAAGACTCACGTTCTGTTTCTTGAACTAGGTGCTGGTCTCCCCACTTTGTGAAAATTCTCTGAGTTGCACGTTATACTTTGTGCACTTTTCTGTGCATATGGGATACTTCAATATGAAATTCTAAGCAATAAAAATGTAGAGCCAAGTCCAAGAAGGTGTTCCAGCAGGGTCCACCTGAGGCTCTGCTTTCTGGAGATACTCTCCCTCCCTTCCCTCTACCCTGCAGGGCGCTCCTTCCTAGCCCACTCAGCACATCACTTCCCTTTGTTCTCCTGAGGAGGACTATTGTAGGAACAAGAAGTTCGCACACACTCTCTTCCCCCTGGGGCTTCCCTGAGAAGGCCCTCTGAGCTTGTTTGCAGTTCCATTTTTCTGGTCTTCCCTGCACCCCAATAAGACTTCTCTTGTGAGCTCCTATCCTCTGGGAGTTTTGCTGAATGTGAAGAACAAATTATCTTGTGTTAACATGGTTTGTGCTGTCAGGGTAAAAATTCTAAAATAAAAATGTGATTATTATATCTCTAATGAAATCTTCCCAAAAGCTCTCCTCAAAGTTAACTGAGGCTCCCTAGATCCTAACCCCTGAGGCTGTCCTTGCCCTGCCCCTCCCCGCACTGCAGACCTCAGGCTTTGCAAGGATCCCTGCTCCAGACAAGGGCCATCTTGAACAGTTTCTCAAATCCATTACGCTTTTGCACGCACCCTTGCTTTTGCTGAAGTTCTGCCTTTTGCCTGAAGTGCCCTTTCCTTGAGCTCCCTTCCCTGTTTGCCTAAAGCACGAAAAATGGTGCCTGCAGGGCACATCATAAACGGTCAACGAATGCTAGATATTATTATCAGACTTCACTGGATGTGCTTGTTCGTATTTATGTCCCACGATTCTAGAATGTGAGCTCCTGAGCACTGTCCTACTCACCTAAGTTGCCGGCTGATAATGTAATGGCCTGCAATAGGTTCACCTCCGGGTTTGAATTAATATTCTGCCACCCAAGCTGGGCCAGTTTCCACATCTTTCAAATGGAAATATGATAGTGTCGTTAGAAGAACTGAAGAAGATAATGAGAGCAAACACTTGGCACATATTCTGGCCTACATCAAAGGCACAATAAATAGCTTTATATATAATTCAAGACTGACTCATAATAGATGCTTGACAAATAACCTTTTTCATGGTTCCCAGACATCTGTTTTATATTTCAAAACCATTTGTTTTTTTCTTAATTACCATAAAGGAGCTGAACCCACTCAACACAAAAGTGACATGGGAAGTCCTAAGGGCTTGATTGAGGAGCCCCCCCCACCCCCCGCCACAGCCATTCCAAAGTGTCTTCCTCATCTCCAGTCACGTGTTTGGGTTAAGATGTTGAAGACCTAACTTAATAGGAACATATTTCTTAAAAGGGTAGCACATTGACCTGTACAGAGTTATGGTGCAAAACGCCTTTAACACAAAACTGTTTGTGGATGATTCTTAGCCTGGAGGAAGTTCTTGAGGTTAACTTTTGATGATGGAGCCCCAAAATTAAAAAGACCTGGCAGGACCACCTGAGAAAGGCCCACCCCGAGGGCCCTCCTTGCCGGCCCCTCATTTCACAGGCCATATGATCAGATGATGAATTTCTGGTCAGAATGAAAATCACTCCCAGGAAATGGGACTGTCTCAGCAGAAACCTTTCTAGCACTGAGACACGTTCCAGCATGCCTTATTGTGATCCTCATTAATGCACCTCACGTCCTAATTAAAAATACCCAAAATTGTTAACACGTCCTCGGTCTCCACTCCGAGCCAGTTGTCCAGAATGATCACTTTTGCCTCAGAGTCAGAAGAGGCCAAGTGGCAATCTTTGGAGATGAAGGAATTTTCTGGATTATTTCCTTTGTGTCTCAGCCTGGGTTCCCTAAACAAGAAAGCCTGAGGCAAAAGTTTATGGGCCACAAAAGGCTAACCTAGCGAAGCAGAAAGCAGATTAGTGATTGCCCAGACCCGGGAATGGAACAAGGAAGGACTATAAATGTCCCAAAGGCTGTTTGGGGGGTGATGGAAATGTTCTAAAATTGGATTTTGGTGATAGTTGTGCAGTGCTGTAAATTTTACGGTATATAAATTATACTCCAGTAAAGTTGTTTATTAAAAAAAAAAAAGCTTAAGGGCTAACACTTTATTGGAAGAAGGAATCTCCAGGGAAGCAAGAGTGAAGGGGAAGAGGAATGCAGCAGGGAAGGAGGGACAG